>JADNRY010000053.1:0-292509 GCA_015501585.1 Rhodocollybia butyracea | reverse complement strand
CTTTTTCGTGAATATGGTAGGCAGCATATCCTCGAATTACTGCCGACGTAATAGTCCAGGTTCCAAAAGCCCGAGCTTGGAGAGGGTTGACTGAACAGGAATCAGTGGTCTGGGGTTCCTTTCGGTTATTCACCTACCCAAGTGAGGCATGCCCGCGTAAATCCTTTTGGTGAGCTTGAGGGTGTTATAATTTTGTGCAGCATTGAATACTGCAAAGAACGCGACAACAAGTTGCCATGCAGGAAGCCAACCCTCGGAAGCAGGGAGATCTATGTACGGGGTAAGTGTATGAGACAGAGAGATCTAGAATTAGAGAAATAGCAGCACTTGCATGTTTTTAAGTCTTGCAGCAACTCGGACAGCATCACAGTGGAGAACAAGTAACACACGTGCTGTGAGGTTCAGCAAGCGCCTGTCACTGTCACTGTCGTAATGAAAGGACCCACTGGCACAATTGACCCACAACACTTACGGTGTCCAGTTCATTTTTTGCTCATGGTTTTCACTCCCCTTTCCATCGCTACCACCAGCCAGCACGCGGGTTATGGCTGATATCAGTGCAGTGCGTCAAGATTCCATCCGCTTGGAGATTGCTCGACTGCGAAGCAAACAAGTGGTTGAACTGAAGCAAGTGGACCTCTACCCAGTGAGTTGCTTGCTCTCTGCGTACGAATATTTTTTGACAGCTCTGATAGGTCTTCGACGTGCTACTCGAAGGAGGTGAACACGTCATAGCACGCTTTGAGTGCGATGTTACTGCCGATGACCAACTCACGCGTCGGATGTTTGAGCGCGCCACTGTTCATGAAGCTTTGCGCGATATCGATGGTGTTACTGTCCCTCGAATCTACCACGTTCAGCCCGATCCAAGCGCGGTAGGCTTGCCATGGATGCTGATGGAACGGATTCCTGGACACAGGGTTGAGTCTATTGCTCCCCACTGGAAGAACCTCGGAGTAAGGGAAGACAACATGGTAAGTTTACACATTATAATGATAATTTCTCCATCCTTACTCTATACTAGAAAACGTTTCAGAAACAACTCGCAACGAGTTATGTTCACATTTTCGATACCCCGATACCTGATTCGCTTTCGAAGATGTTCGAGGAAGAATACCAACATCACCACAAAGATCCCATGCCTGCTGCATTCGATATCAAACTACAGTACGACTCTCCTACCCTCGAGTCGATTGACCCAGCCGTTATCCGCGCGCGGGATCTTCGCCAAGAAACTGCTACATTCCTTGCCCATCGATTTTGGCATCTCATGCATGATGGTCAGTATAGCGCTGAAGGCATAGTACTGAGCTATCCCGAAATGCCTGTCCTCGAGCTCGAACTTCCCATTCTTCACAAACTGAAAGCTCTAGTTCCTGCTCTAATTCCTTCCGTCGAGGAATATCTCTTGGACGATGGTCTTCTTGGCTCAAAAAGTCTCCACCACTACGATCCTTCGGTCACAAACATTATGGTTGACCCTGTCACCGCGCAGCTCACGGGGATAATCGACTGGGAGAATACCTTGGCTGTTCCTGCCTTGCTTTCTGCAACGTATCCCGAATGGATTAGGTATGATGGGGAGGAGACTCCTATGAGTACCTGGTCTAGTTACCTCCTTCAGCTTTCTCCCGACAAATTTGAGTATGGAGAATGGAGGGATAGGTATGATGAGGTGAGTAAAGAGTTGTCGGACCTCTCAGGCTATCCCGAGAATTAATTCCATCTGGTTTAGGATGTACGCAGGTTATCTCCCAACTTCTTTAAAGCTTTACGTGCTGGCCGAAACCTAAAAGAAATCTGGGACTGGACAGAAAAGGCTCGTGTCGGACGACCCTTGGATCGTCGCTTCGCTGCTATTGATGCTTGGGCAAATCAAAAGGCTTCTGAGCTCGGAGTGGATCTGCAAGTGCCGATACGAAGAAAGAAAGACTGGCTTGAAGGACGGGTATAATAGCTCTCGTTCTACTTCTGTCGTTATTGTTGCCTGACTAGTTCTCTTCAATGAATCATCACCTCTCAGTTTTGTGCCATCAACGCGACATGGTCTGAGTGAGGCAGCGTTGAAACAATCAATGGTTCTGTTTCAAGTTGCGAGTATTCAGGCCGTCGCTTTCGTAGCTAGTTCACCATGTATCCATCTGTCCTATTTATATCTTGTTTTTGAAAAAAAAAAAAAAACATTGTATCTCTTCGACTTTCTACTATGAATATGACTGCTGAACAGGACGAAGGCTGAGGCCGCTAAGGTTAAGCATTTATCTCCCCGATTTCCTGAGTAACGCGTCTGCAGGTACTCAAAATCGTTAGTAGCCACCTGGACACCGTTTTGGGTCTTCACACCCGATCATGTTCAAAAGTGGTGGTGGCTCAAGATAATAACAATGTTGACGCATTCAGGTTAGAGATGACCGGGTGAAACAAATGAGCAGTGTTAAAGTCTAGTTAAAGTGTTCTGCCAACATTCCTAAGACCGAGACGCGTAAGGTTGTGTTTGCGAAAGGCGTCAGTCTTGGAGGATTGGAAGAGGATTGGATGTTTAGCTGGACATTGCTTCACTGCAGGATTTCCTTTTGACCCAGAAAGAGAAGAGCTAGAAATCCATCCCCGTTCAGGACTAGTTCTTGACACGTTTAGTTGTACCGACATGGCATAACGTCGTGGTCACTTACAACGCATACATATTGAGGTTGAAAGGACCCAAACAGCTGCCAGAGGCTATCACGGTCCCCAAGGGCGACATGATTAAGTGAGAAAACTGGGGGGACGAACAATTCAATTCGAAGCAATGTTTCTCATTACACGTTGAAGCAGAGGTGTGTATTTCAAGGGCCACCATAATCATGAAGAGTATCAACAAGTAAATCCCGACGAAAAAGTGCATATCTCTCCAAACTCATCCTCTATACAGATATATCAGAGCGAGTCTTGACTGGAAAAATTTACAGCACTTACAACGAGAGCTTTAGAAGGGATACCTGCGGGCCATGATGGATACATACTGAAGTATCGGTAGACCGATGAACCATAAGGTATAATAGATTAAAATCTGGTAGGGGGTTAGGACCACCACACACTGTCAGACTCAAAGGATTGTACAACGTACGAAGATCAGATGGACAAATATTTCTAGAGGGCCGTGCCATTTATCTATTTTGCGGGCTGGGTCCTGCATTTCGACACGATTAAAAACTTTAACAATAATCCAAACAGAAAATGGTGATTCTAGCTTACGGGAAAATCCTCTTCATCGTCGTCTTGGCGGTTGACGCGTCGTGGATAAGGATGGAAACTGAATACGAAAGCAATCAGCATGCTGAACACAGGATTCGAGGATGGGAAACGTGCCGACTCATGGCTCAGCTTTTGAGAGTGGGGACGGACAGCAAGACGTTTTGGTCAAGCTGAAGAAAGACGCCGAAATTTCATTGAAAAGTTACTGAGCTCCGATAAAAGACCAAAACGAGAATTCCTGTTAAGCCGTAAAAAAAAAAAACAAAGTTCGAGGAATCGTGACCCAGGAAAGTGGTGCTGTGGTTTCTGGTTCTCTCTATCTTGCTCTGGATCTGTCCTTTTGAATGCCTTTACGACAACTGCAACACCTACATATTAGTGTTTCATTAGCCTAGCACGAGGCAAGATGCACACCGTCAAGTTCCACATCCGCCTATGACAACTCGGAAGCAACGCCTCTTGCTTCCACCTTTCTGCTTGCTGCTCCTCGTATTCCTTCCTCTTTCCTCTGGCTGGACCTGTTCTCTGGTTCTCTGGGTGAAGCACGAGCAAATTCTGGAGCCGAAAATGGACGCCGTCCCAAGGCACACGTATAGATCAAGATAGACAGCCATCAACCTTCCATTCCTCAGCTTTTTGAGAAGCTAGCGAATCCACCTCGGTAAAAAGTTTTCCCTGCAGCCCTAGATCCATACAGGATATTTCGTCAGAGAGAGGCGTCTGCAGGCCTTCCCGAGGTTTCATGATGTGTCCCAGGCGCCCCAGAGCTCAAGAGCATCGGCGGTGAACCGCAATAATGAAATCGAGTCTGCATGAGTCATGGAAACACGTGATGTTAAATGGCGCCATCACGCTCATCGTCCCATAGCCCATCCTTGCCTTCGCACCACCATGAAGGGCAATAAAGACTCTTGAACATCTTGAACGCTAGAGATAAGATACGGAAGCGTATGGGTGACTCAAAATCAGCAAATTCGTCAAGGATCCAAGTTCCAACTAATTTGATCCAGCAAAACAAGTTGTATTACGACACGTTTGAATTTTCCACCGGATAGCACACGAAACCTATTGCCAATGAGCAAGAATATAGCGCAAGTAGAACGAACAATCACTTGGACTGTGACCTTCAAGTTTGGCATTGAACGAAACGCAGCCACCGACGACAGCAGATTATAGGTAGGCTAGTGTTTCCATAACATCACACCGTGTACTAGGACAAAGGCGTGACGTGGACAGGCGCAACTGAGGCGGGGAACTCTGGGAGCAAGGCGGCAATGAAGTTTGCAAAACAAAAAACAAAAAACTAGGGTTCATTCGCTGGCCGGAAGTTTTTGGATATCTGTGGAACTGAGGGAGGCTAGAGTTTCTATAATAACACGCCGTGTACTGGCCAAAGCCGGGACGTAACAGTTACGGCTGAGGCGGGGTACTCCGGGAGCAAGGCGGCGATGAAGTTTGCAAAAAAAAAAAAAAAAACCTAAAAAAAAACCTAAAAAAAAACCTAAAAAAAAACCCAAAAAAAACACTAGGACCCTTTTACTGGCCGGAGGTTTGTGCAATGATCTGATATCTGTGGAACTGATGAACAAGCCACTGTGCACGATGGTGATGAGCCGTCGAAAGAAGGGGTGGCATCATTGTGGCTCAAGGAGAAGGTGAACCGCGGAATGAAGCAACCGGCGTATAGGACCAGGAAACCAGTCACTAGAAACTGAGTAGGCGGGCTCTCCATAGCATATTGAAGATGGTACCACAATTCCGGTCGATTTTTTCTCCCAGCACAAATTATTTTTGCCCAAGTCCCGATAGGAATACGTTCAATCCCACACAGGACCGAATGTTGCAGTTGGGGCTGACACCATATCAGAACCCTGGGGATGTGGCAAACAACCTGCACCTGCGCAATCAAAAAAAAAACAGAGATTCCCGGAGATCAGGAATGAACAGCCTGAGCAAGCCGAGTCGCCAGTGTGAGGCTTCAATGCATCATCCGGCTGCCACGAAGAATGAGAGAGAGATTGCAGTCCAGTGGTGGTAAAAGCCTGGTTATGCATGCCACCATGGTGGAGGTTTCAACTTTCATTTTCAGCGCTAAAATATTTTGCCAGTCTCGCTGTCTTTCTTTAATTCTTACCGATTTTTCTGTGTTTCCGACCAGTTGAAGTTGATATTTATTAATCATAACACTGAGTACTTCAAGTTCATCCATCTCAGCAATTACCAGTAGTACTCGCTTCATACTGTTTCCCTGGGGACGAAAACAGAGGAAATCGGGGTGTTCGACGCGATGTGAGTATCTCCTTTGCTCCTGAAAGCACTACTCGAAATTTCGTCTCAAAACAAAGGCTCACTATGAGTCGATAGCATGACTCGTTAGATGCGCGCATGATTAAGATCTGTTTGCATGGTTGTAATGCCAACAGAACATATTGTAAATAATATTTCAAGGCTCGTACTGAGCAATTTCACGATAGATAACACAAGTACTACATTCAATTGAATGGGTTAGAGCTCGTTTGAACAGGATGACAAGGAAAGGTACATACCTGGTGATATAAAACGATCAGTGTTTACTGTCTGCGCATTCCATCCTGCATAAATTGCGATAATATCGGTTCGAGAGCACAAAACAAGAGAAGATGGGACCAGTGCGAAGGTTCTTTGGGTATGCGGCCACAGAGTCTGATGAATAAAGGAATGGGCTGTAACAATCAAAGGCAGTATAAGAAGAAATGGGAAAATGGTGAATAAATTCGGGATAAAAAACGCTGCGCTACAGCGCTGAGAGCGAGCAGGCTGAGTCTGAAATTTGAATAAGCGAACAATACGCCGAAAATATTTACCTCCGTTCCCCCTTCTTTGCTACCGTCATGTAGACGACACACCAACTTCCCCAGAATCAAGCGAGTTTGAGATTTACGGAGCACAAAAGTTACCAGTCTACTTCATTTTGAATATTGACCTACTTTCGGCCACGTTTTCGGGTTTAGCTGCCAACTTGCGAAAACAACAGAACTTTCGCAGTGTATTTTGTTTTGTTTTCGTGGCCGACAGGTTCTTCAGGTTTAAATCCGAACTGCAACACATGTCTCTCTCCAAGGGAGTTCCTTGTACCCGCACAAGAGCCATGTTCAAAGCCGATGGAAAATCCCCTGTTCAAAATCGAAAATCGAAAGATTCTGGATTCTACGGACTCCCCGCTGCTCCATGATCAGCATTTGTGTCCCCACCATCCACAGCGCGACATAGAGCTCCTGTGCTTTCGACTGAAGCTGTTACCATTGATACGGGGCATCTAAAAACTCTTGCATGACGTGAGTCAACCATGGCTGAATACATCAAGATCGAACGCCGCCGCCTCTATTATCTTTGGTGTTTATAAACTTGGGTTGCAGCCTAGTTCGAACGCTTTCATAGTATATGATTAGCCAGACGGATACACACCTTCCATTTTTGCTGGTCATCGTCTCTCTGCCGGATTTCTCTAGTGATTAAATCATGAAGTAGCGTGAGTTTCGTACGTTTTCAGTCGTTAATATCTAGGCTACCTATTTGCAGGTTGTCTTGACGGTTCGCTATATGAACACCTTGGAACTTCGCAGTCGGGGCTTGAACCTAGACGTTTTCGTTGATGTTGCTTCACCCATTGTTCCATTTCTCAACTTCTGGTGTTCAAAATATTACAACGGTTATTATTTGCCTCGTCATGGTGTATTGAGGCAGGGAATTATGAGACTGTCCTTTAGTTGCGGTGATTGCGCCATCAATAGTCACGTGCAGATGACTCACAGTAAGTCGATTAGCGCCCCCTGGACCGGCCAATGTTCTTGACGGGTGCTATACGCTTTCATGACGATGAAGGAGCTTGAAGGAGCTTGAGTAGACCCGATGCTCTCTAACGACGGAACTGTTGGATGCGCTCCAAATTTGTGGCGATCTGATTGTCAATCCGCCGCACCAGGCTTCTGCTTTCATAGGTAAGAAGGAAGCACGCCGCAGCTCGCTTACTACCTCAGGATCCTGGAAATATATCCCTGGAGGATGGGTCGGATTGTCTGAAGGCATGATTTAAATTTTTTTGAAGTCGGAGAAAGCCAGAGAGAGAAAGACACAAGAGACGTTAAGGAATACAAGTCAGCCGCGTTAAATATAGAGGGTTATTCCTAGAGCGGATAATGCGGACTGTAGGTGTGTATTTTGTCCCATGAAGTGCCAGCGAAAAGTCAATATGCGTTGATAATCTCGTAAGGTCCCAAGCTAGTTCTGAGCAAGTAGATCAGGAGCAGAATGGAAGACACGGCGCCGTCGTTCTGGGTCACGATTTCTAAGATTTTTTTCCGACTCACGCAATCCAGGATTCTTATTTTGGATGTTCACGAAGGACCCTTATCTATCTCTCTTTTCCCCGCCACCTCCAAAACGCTTCAAAGTCAAGTAAATATGTCGTCCTCAAGGCATGTCTGGTATTGGTGTATGACTGAGATCTCTTTGATGGTTTTCTTGTTTATAGACACTTCCACCCCTACCGCCACGCTCTCAATCGACGCCGAGGCGAAGCTCTCCATGAGCTTTTCCTTGCCCAAAGCCTTCCAGTACATAGTCGATATTGTTGCATCGATATTTATTTATTTTGTTCCTGTTTAGTCTCCGCCTGTTGTCGACAAAGGCGCTGAAAAAGATGAATGCCCTCACTTCCTTCTTCTAGTACTTCAACCAACTGGACTAGCTATTTTCTCCTCTGCTAACTCGCCTTTTACCAGCTGACTGCTGTATGGATCGCACTTAAAGTCTGCAAGTACTGCCTGGTCGAGGCCATTGCCATGCTTTATTCCTAAGTCTGGTGCGTTCATCATACTAATTTTTCATTCCATGCTCTTACGCTTTTTCGTCTTTTTTTTCTTTTCTTTTAGAAATATTCTCTGCACTTCGCGCAAAACAAACATATCCTTAGTTTCACCTCGGCCTCCATAATCTCAATGTACTAAATGTATAGCCTCCTAGAAATGAATCCGTCATATTGCCTTCTCAACCCAGTCTTCAGCTCGTGATTTACAGTCTATTGTCACTTTCGCTTCACCCTCCAGAATAATGCCATCTCCACCTGTAAATCCGAAGTAATATCATTGCATCGAATCAATAAACCAACAGAACTCTGCCTTAGTGGTGCATAAAGAAGTTGTTCGTCAAGGGTGCATTTCGAGGTGATATTAGAGCACTCATTATTCAGCTGTGGTGGATCCACTGGACAAGATGCGATATACACAGAATACGTCACAGTCAAATATTTGAAGAGCGATGAGGAATGTATGTTCGAGTACTCTGGCTCTTCACTATATCACTCAAATCCCAAGAATCGCTTTTAACCATGAAAAACTTGAATAGAGTTCTGTCGACGCCACGAGGGTGGGTAGTTAGTTTCCAGTTCATGTTTACATTTCGGAATGATCAAACGACCAGTGCTTTAGCACCACAGGCAGCCGCGGTTTAAGTAAGAAAAACTAAGAACGGATAGCTCGGTTAAGACTAAATTTACCACTGCAACAATATATGTCGAATTGGAGGCTTAAAAATCATGGGAAGTTCACATTTCCTGCTTTCCTGCTCTCATCGTGCCTTCGTTCCCTTCATTAGCCTCTGGTATCTGATATTGAGAATTGAGCAGTAGTGTGTTGTTGTCTAAGGAAACACGCTTTAGCGATGCCCAAAGCTCGAAAATGGAAAATTCCTATAACAGCTACTGTCACCTCCATCTCCAGCACATCGAGTAGTAGCAAGCCAGAATCAAGTCATGCAGCCATCCGTTAAGTTCATGTCCTATTGAAGCAGAAAACCCAGCTACTAAAAGCTGCAGGCCGTGATTTGACGAGGAAAACGGAATGGGCCAATGTTGAACGCGAGATAGAAGAACTAGGAGGAATGGAGAGTGTAAGTGGGTCTTTGTCACAATCCAGCAGCTTTGACCGTTACACCAAAACGGCAGTATAAACACGAACTATGTGTTCAGCCTCTGGATTGTATATATGCACATCTTGGCGGTTCAAGTGTGGTAAGCCACGGCAGGCTTACAGAGAGCTATCAATAGGTTAAGGCACTGATAGAGGAGGGGGAAGTGAAAAGGTACTGATTCGCAAGGAAATGCATAAAATGAAAAAAAAGTATAGGTGAGTAGCGATCTTAAAGAACAGTACAATGAAGGACGGGGGATACTAAACGGCGAGGGAGCACCAGTCACGACTGGGGAACGGAACAATGACAGAAGTACAACATCGGAACTATTAAACCAGTCCCTCAAGCCAGTCCTTCTTCCTTCGCATCGGCCCTTGGAGATCCGCATCGAGCTCAGAAGCCTTTTGATTTGCCCAAGCATCAATAGTAGCGAAGCGACGATCCAAGGATCGTCCGGCACGAGACTTCTCTGTCCAGTCCCAGATTTCTTTTAGGTTTCGGCCAGCACGTAAAGCTTTAGAGAAGCCGGGAGATTACTTGCGTACATCCTAAACCAGATGGAATTGATTCTCGGAATAGCCTGAAAAGTCCAACAACTCTTTGCTCACCTCATCATATCTATCCCTCCATTCTCCATACTCAAATTTGTCGGGAGAAAGCTGAAGGAGGTAACTAGACCAGTAACTCATAGGAGTCTCCTCCCCATCATACCTGATCCACTCTGGATAAGTTGCAGAAAGCAAGGCAGGAACAGCCAAGGTATTCTCCCAATCGATGATTCCTGTGAGCAGTGCGGTGACAGGGTCAACCATAATGTTTGTGACCGAAGGATCGTAGTGATGAAGTCTTTTTGAGCCAAGAAGACCATCGTCCAAGAGATATTCCTCGACGGAAGGAATGAGAGCCGGAACGAGAGCTTTCAATTTGTGAAGAACGGGGAGTTCGAGTTCGAGGCTAGGCATCTCGGGATAGCTCACTATCATGCTTTCAGTGCTGTATTGAGAATCATGCATCTTCCGCCAGAATCGATGGGCAAGGAATGTAGCAGTTTCTTGGCGAAGACGCCGCGCTCGGATGATGGCTGGATCAGTCGGCTCGAGGGTAGCAGAGTCGTACTGTAGTTTGATGTTGAATGCAGCAGGCATGGGATCTTTGTGGTGATGTTGGTATTCGTCATCAAACATCTTCGCAAGCGATTCAGGTATCGGAGTATCGAAAATGTGAACATAAGTCGTTGCGAGTTGTTTATGAAATGTTTTCTAGAGTAAGATAAGTATAAAGAGAACTATCGCCATAATGTAGCCTTACCATGTTATCTTCCCTTACTCCGAGGTTCTTCCAGTGGGGAGCAATAGACTCAACCCTGGTGCCAGGAATCCGTTCCATCAGCATCCATGGCAAGCCTACCTCGTTTGGATCGGGCTGAATGTGGTAGATTTGAGGGACAGCGACACCGTAGACATCACGTAAGGCATCATGAACAGTGGCGCGCTCAAACATCCGACGCGTGAGGTGGTCATCTGGAGTAACATCGCACGTGCTATGACGCGTTCACCTCCTTCGAGTAGCACGTCAAAGACCTATTGGAGTAAAAAGAAAATCTTTGTACGTGGAGAGCAAGCAACTGACTGGGTAAAGGCCTACTCGCGTCAGCTACTTGTTTGCCTCGCAGTCGAGTAATCCCCAGGCGGATGGAATCTTGACGCACTGCACTAATATCAGCCATAACTAATCCTATATGGCTGGTGGTTGTGATAGAACTGGGGGGAGTGTAAATTGAGAGCAAGAAATGAGCTGGAACGTAGTAGCTTTATTTTGCTTTGTGGGTCCATCGACAGCCATCATTTATTAAGTACCCTAGTTTACCGCGATGTCAATATTTGTGTCTATCCATTGAACGTTGTGTTGAACTTGATTTAAAGGCTCTTTAACTTGAAAAACTTGAAAACGCCTGATTCGCCACACGAGTCGATTTAAGTAAAGTTGATCAAATAAGCGCTGGTTTGGTTGTTCTTTGATCAACGTTCACTTGCCCACTACTTACTGGTATATCTACCTCGTTTGAGGCATAGTTCTTTTTTTGTCTCATCAGTTAATGAACTCTATGTCTGTGTCTTCTCATTCAACAAATTATCCGTGGCAAGGCAAGCATCGAGAGGAGTGGATGCGGGAAGGAGAAGAGGGGAGGACCGACGGTCCAATGTTCTGGCAGGGACTTTACGACTACTGGAAATTACAGGAGAACCCTATGTCTTCAAAAGAATCTCAACTGCAAATAGTCCCAGATGGAAAGGATTCTCAGTCTTATCAAATTCTTATTCTGCCTGAGTACCGTACAACGGTCCAGCGCATTGTCAAACTTTATCATCTGAATCCCGAAGGTGGAGCGATTATTACAGGCCAACCTGGTATCGGTATGTGTCATGTAATTCTGCATGTATTGTATTTTACTGGATTCACTTTCTCAGGAAAGAGCGTGTTATTGTCCTACCTGCTTGCCGTACTCTTGAGCATTCCCGATGGTGACATTCCAGATTTAGGCACTACGCTGTGCTCTGTTCCCGTCGTCTTATACACCTCCAGAAAGAAGATCCTCTTTTACAATGGTGAAACATGGATCCCAAAGTCTTCACCACAGGCGCCAAACACTCTTAACCTGGGTACTTTGCCTGAACCAGTTGATGGGTCTCCTCCTTTGTGGGTTCTTATAGATATGGATGACTTTGAAGGGGAACCTCAAGGCTTGGTAGGACTGCACACGGTCTTTCCAGTCCAAGCGGCCTCGCCTAACCCTCTCTGTTTTGCCAAATGGAGTTACAGCAGGAGTGCATGCTTCTTTGGACTACCACTTTGGCAGGATGAGTTTATTTATCGCGGGTATGAAGCTATTTTACGGGCGTCGTATGTTACACTGACTATGTCTTAGCTGGGAACTCCATACCCAGAGATCCTCAATCGAGAAGAACGTTCTCTCCTGGCTCACTGGGGATGCGAGTTCGAGGATTTCGCTGCTGCACCGCGATGTGCTTGAGCAGAATGGACAGCTGACTTGTGAAGACCTTGAAAAAGCAATGAAGCTTCTTCTCACAGAAGGTATAATGCGCTTTGGCCATTCTCCTCGTGATGTCTACACCTATCTTCTAGAACCTCAGTGCATCTTTGACGATCTCAACTCTGTCTTTCTCGAAATGGACATGCTTAGGTGGATAATGATGGTGCAATTCATAAACGCCACTAATGATGAAGCTACATTCATGGTGGGGATTAACGACCGATTGGTATCGCTTCGCCTCCTCAGCTTGGAGCCACCGAAGGAATCTCATTGGGGGATAAGTGATAGATTCCGGCTCGTCTGGAAATCCCCTTATATCCACAAGCTAGCTATTGACATGAAGAACTCGGTGGAAAGCCTCACCAACCAGATGCTCTCAATCCTACCTGAGCCTCGCACGAATGCTGAATTGGCGAAGTATAAGTTTGAGAAATTTGCTCTAGGTTATTATCAGCATTTCATAAGGTCTCCTCGAATGGACCCTTCAACTATTGCTCCAATCGCTGTTCCAATTGCTGCAAAGCGAAAAAATCGGTCATTGTCACCTTCACCATCCTCAAAGAAGCCACGCACTGGTCCGTCAGCGGACAATTCTTCCCATTTGTGTGGGACATCGGCCAGTTCTTAGCATTTTTGCACCAGTCGTTAGCGAATTCTCTGGGAAGGCACGGTTTGGCTTGTATTGTTCACCTTCAAAAAAGTGGGTGACGAATCGAATTGGTACAATAGTTATGACACTACATTTTTGAAATATACGCAGAACAAATTGTTCATTTGGAAGGGAAGATAATACGCGAAAACACAAAAAACTCCCAACACCTCAGCGCACGCACGTTCAAACTGAACTATACTCTCACTCCCTCATAGCAAATCCACTCGCACTGCCGTGGCTCACTTTGACCCTCGATTCCGGTTCCACCCAAACATCCCGAACCTGTACTCCCTCTGCTCATCCTTATAAGCTCCGAATCACCCTCATTTTCACTCGATCCAGACAATGCCAGCGAAGATACACTTGCAGAAGCAGAAGACAACACCCCATTGTCGTGCGAAGCATAATCGTTGAAATCAGCGTCTGATGTTGTTGGTTGGTGTGACAAGTGGAAAAGACACAGCAGATAGGGGACGAGCGTACACACACACAAAAGGAAAAATAGCCCAGGGGAACGAGAGTATGTCGATCTAGATGCAGATACCGACTATGAGAGGATGAGCGCGGAGGAAAATATGCGTCACCGACCCAAACAAGTCGTTGACCAGATGAGGAGGCACGGCAGGTTGCACATGTTTGCGTCAGAGAGGTTCTGAGAAGGCGGTGGAGGTTCTGGTGGAGGTTGATGCAGTTGCTGCACAATGTGGGGACGCTGGTTGAGATGATGGGCTCATACTGGAGTAAACAGGCGAGTTAGGGGGAGAGGTAGAGCGTACGTTCGAGCCTATCCTCAAGACTAGGGGGTTCGATGTACTAGATCCCGGGCTCAATGTATTAGACCTTGATGATGCCGCGATGAACGCTGGAGATATAGATGTTGAGCAACGCGATGTGCTCAGCTGGGGAAGTTCATCAACCAAAGATTAAATTTCCTCTCTTGGAACAAGAGATATCGCTCTCGATGTGGGGTGTGCTGAGAAATTGGGCTCCGCCCTTGATATATGATATGTACACGAGGACAAAGGTGACGGGACAAGGGACGATATACGATGCGGATAGCAGTGCCTGCGAGGAGTAAAAGAATTGACATTTGAACGCAAAGTAGTCCCGAGGTTATTCAGCGCGAGGGAAACAAGTGATTCGATGAGAGCGAACGTCTGTCGTCTACGACAACAGGAGAGGAACCCTGTTGAGAATGAAACCTAGGAGATGATCTAGCAGACGGAAGCGAAAATGAACTCTGTTCGCCAGTCGGCCAGCCGTCGAGCAGAATCGGTGTCGAACTAGGGTGAAAATGGAACGCGGTGGAAGATGTAGCAGACGGAGTGACGCGAAAGCCATGGTGGACGGGATTGATATCCGCGGGACCAGAATTAGACTTGTCTCCCGCATGAGCGCCGCGCATTTGTGTCTATCAGTCGAAATATGAGTGTCCGATGGCGGGGTAGAAAGTGTAGTAGACAAAGTGGAAGAGATGCTAGCCCGAAGATACGGTAAGCGCCTGACGTCATTCCGGCGTCAATCCATTGTCTCGCTGCGTACTTACCCTCCGTAATGACCAACGTAGAACTTGAAGCTGTTATAAAAAGGCTATCACGCTGGACCCAAGTCCCGGACCTTGGGCCTCTTCACCAACGAAACGCTCAATCGGCTTCAAGTTTGTATAATGGTCACCTACCAGGAACTTTGCAACCGAAACATATCACTCTGGCGGAACCACCACAAAGTATCCAGCAACTAGTCCAACCATTACTCCTCCGGAAAAATACAAAGGAATTTCTCCTGGGTCAATCAGGAGAAGATTTAGGAGCTCAGTGGTTGATCATTCTCGAACGGGTCTGGCTGATCATGGTATTCCACGGAGTCGTAGATGCCCAACGCCGCGTCCTTGAAGTTGTCGGCGAAGTGGCAGCATTTTTCCTGTTCCCCGACTTGACCAAGTCTCAGGCAGAGTCACTTGGCACCAAATGGAGGCCTGTCACACCATACTCTAGCACAGACCTGGGATCCTCGCTCGATGCCGATATTGTTGTCGGGCTACCCAAAGTTGGCCACCTCAAGATCCTGCTCGATCTTCTCCCTAATCGAGAGGATTCAAAAGTCCTGTCAAAATTTTCGATGATCTCCTCGAGAGTATCTCGAGTGCACACTCACCGTGGAATGCAACAACATCGGGGATATACGATGTCACCTTACATTTTTGCTCCTCGTCCGTTTAATTGAAGACGGAAAACTTGATGTGTCTGCTTTGTGGCCTCAGGCTGAATGTGTTGGTTGCGCCCCTTTCTCAAACTCTCGTTTTTACCTCTGCGATTTTCAACCGAACTTACCACTTCCTGAAGACGATGATACCGTACCAGATCCTTCTCAAGATTGCATGGGTACGCAGATGATAGAATTCAAAAAGTTGCTGAGCGAATCACCTCCATCATCTTCAATGTCTGAAACAAGGGCTGAATCACCAAGTGGTGCTCTTTACGACCTGGTCAAGCCCAGCATGCAGACCCTATGGGACACTGGACTTCACGCCTATGTCAAGGCCGAGAACTATTCCACTTTCGATGACATTATGCATTGGGTTGTCCCGAGCTGGCATGTATTTGTACGGGTGAGTACTAATTTTGTCGATTTGTAACAACTACTGGCTTATTTACTTCCTACGCAGGCTTGGTCTCAAGTCGTTCATCACAACCTGACTTCCGGGCTAGTCGCCTCTCACAGCAGCTGTTTTTCAGTCCAACGAACCCGAAAATCTGGACTGGCTCAGATTTCTCGTCTTTCTCAAACAAAAGAAGAAACGTACTTTCTCCGCTTGGTTGAGCGTGTCGTGTATGCGTGGCAAGATGCTATCAAGAGAAGTAGCAAAGAAAAAGAGAGCCAGATAGACATGGGAACAGAAGAGCCACATTTTCAAATAATCAGCTCACCCTCCGTTGAAGCTGAAATTATTGTCGCTGTCGATGGCACCGATGATGACAACGCTGACTCGGATGACCGAACGTGGGTAAAGGATCGGAAGAGAAAGAGGGAGACCTCGCAAACTAGTTTGCATTCAGAGCATTCTCATGGTGGTTCGGGCAAAGCCCCTGACGGTGAGCCTGAGCGTAAATATCAAAAATGTGTTCATGATACATGCCGAAGGTAACTTGAATATCTACAAATCAACTTCATTTGATTAATTTTCCTTGCTAGTCCTTGCATCTAGCATTTTCTTGTCCTACAGAACACCTGCAATCGAGTGGCTTTGATCACTACACCTTCATTCCTCCTTCTTGCGATTCCTTACAAGATGCACCTACGGAGCACTCTTGCTCGGGTGCATCTAGTAGGAGTGCGAATGCTTCTGAGTTGTGGTCACCTACTCCCGCTGCTAGTTCTGATGATACTATACCTGATCTCAACGTCCATGTCCCCAACGCTACTGACCCACTCCTGGTCGATAAAGTCGGCGTCATTCTGGATACCAAACTCAATGATCTGTCCTCCATTGGCATCACATGGGGAGGACAGATGATATTGGAAGGTGTTGGTTCTGTGGAACCGGTGCGAGTTGCTGTAAAACTCGCGGCAGGAACTCCAGTGAGCCGGACACGGAAGATACAGCGGATGAAAATGTTAAGTAAGCTAACTATAAGTATGTCAGTAAGTAGACGAAATAAATATACGGGAACGGTCTCACCTCAGTTGTGGAAAAAGCAACTGAGGGAGACGTATACGCCGTTTCTACGTGACCTAAATACAACTGTACAGTATAGGGTAAGCACGGCGTATACGAGAAAGGGAATAGTCAAAGCAGTAAATATCAGTCCCAATATGTACGTACGGAGTATACTCCAACAGAAAAAGCTTTGGGGAATGCGGAAAAGTTGCTTCTAGAAGCAAAAGCATATCAGCATTTAGCTAAAACCGAACTCGTGCCCCGTATTTATGGCTCTTTCCATAACTCGGGTGCAGTCGCACTTCTTCTTGACCATTGTGGTGAACACCTGGATAGCTTTGAAGGCTTACGGAAACGCAGTATGTTCACTTCTATTTTCTTGCATCGCTATTCTATCCTAACTTTCTGGCGTGATATCCTAGACAAAACGATCTTATTGAGAAAGTCGAGTCTTTGCACCAACATGGCGTCTCAATGCCTATCAACGCTCATAACGTCTTAGTCGATAAACGGGGGAACATTCGTTTTACGGACTTGGATCAAGCGTCCTCGACCATAGATGTGGTAGACTCTGTTTCGACTTGGGGGTGGATCTGGACTACCTTTAGTCGTCATTTGATAAGTAAATCTATACTCTCCTCAAAGTGCAGCATTTGAGGCACAAGTGCATACGCGCAGTCCAGTCATGTATTTGAGAGAAGGTGCGGGAAAAGGTATATGAATGTCCAGGTATGTATAGGTACTTTGCGTGATGGGTGGGTATGACTACGAAAGTAAGTGAAAATGCAAGTATGTATATTGAAAAAATACAAGATGTATGTGGGGGAAAACAAATTGCAAGCAAGCTAAATATGTATACACTGAGTAACCATGAAGATGAATTTGGAAAGCAAAAAACAAAAATTTAAAGATAAGATTAAAAGAAACAAAACGCAGGATCAACGCGTCGACTTTCCTTTCGCAAACGCACCTCCACCACCCTTCCCTTGATGCTGCATCATCCTCTCCGCCATCCTCTTGATCCGATCCTTTTCCGCCTCCAGATGCAGCTTCACCATCCCGTCCAGCTTCTCTGACTCCTGCTGCCGCTTGCTCAATTTCCCCAGGCCGCTGCTGTGTTTCTTGTGGTGCCCACTTCGAACAGTAGCGGTACTTGTACTGGGCCGCTTGTCATGCGCATGATCGTGCTCATATTCGTAACGGCCTCCGAGATTCCGACCCGGACTTGTCGCAGAAGAAGTAGTCCTTGGGCGAGCGGTAATGGTACTCAATGCTTCAGTCGAATGCCTATCATGTAGTGACTGAGCAGCTCCAGATCCATTACCCGCATCCGCACTTAACCTCCCGTCAGACCTATACTGATATAGCTCGAGCGGCAACTGCTGGGCCCGTATTTTCTTGTTGAAAAACTTGCTTTTGGACGGACTCGGAGGGATATGTCCTATGGGCCGTTTGGGATCTGTAACGCCAAATGGGAGGAGCTTGACTTTGGATGAGGATTGAAACGATTGAGTGGGACGAGTTGGAAGAGGTGGTAAAACCTGTAACTGGTCACCCGAACGACGGAAGAAGATATTATGATCAAGGTCACCCAGATCGTCACCCAACGCATTCCTCGATCCCGAAGAAACATGCGGCGTCGAGTGATTTCCTAGCCTCATCAAGGAAGACACAGGAGTATGACCACGCGAGGGAGAACGTGTCGAGTAAAACGCAGTGGAAGACGGAGCAGAAGGCGTAGAGAGGATTGAAACAGCCGAATGTGTAGAATGAGCGACAGATAAAGTTTTTCTTCCTGCGGTTTCACCACCGTCGTCTCCACTTTTACTTCCACCCTCACTTCCACTCCCGCTTCCATTTACTTCGCCGTCATCTTTCACATCCCCATAATCCTCCTCCTCCGAAGACTCCTCCGAATTATCCAAGTAGTCCAACGCATTCGGTTGACTCTGCAACTTGTCGAAAAAGTTGTACGTTTCACGTTTTCGATTCGAATTCGAGTTTGACGCGGATGCAGATGCGTGGGCTGTCTCCACATCGACGAACGATCGAGACGTAGGCGACGCTGGACGAATATTCCTCCTGCCTACTCGCAAGGCGTCGAACGAGGAAGCAAGGGATGGAGGCGACTGCGGTGCCGGTGCTGAACGGATCGAAGGGACGAACATGGTGGTGGGGATGTGTAGACTCAGGGGATCCCTTCCACTGTTCGCGTTTGTAGAACTGAACCGACTCCGACGCTCGAGTAAAGACGCGAGTGGATCGGGAGAAGGACGAGGTAAACTCTCCAAGAACGGTGGTGTCACCGGTCCTGGGGCAGCGATTTCGATAATTTCGACTCTTCCGTATCCGACGTTGGGAATAACATCTGGAACGAGAGTGATAAGCGAAATTGGAATATCAATAGATCTATAGGCATACGTACCAGTGTTAGGCGCAGCAGGTGCAGTCGGTGGTCTCCGCTTTGACACAGGCGGAGGAAGCGTAAGTTTGGTGGGCGTCCCATGCCCTTGGTCTGACGTCGAACGGGTTATCGACGACGGTGAGGGCGGAGCAGGTCCGGACACCGATGTGGGGGTCGTACTTCTTAAACTGTACACAGACGGAACCTTCTCGAACTGCCTATTCCTCATATCCCTATAATGCAAACTTGTCGTCGTTCGTGGCGTCCGTGGCGGCCTCGGGGCAGGAGATAGAGGCTGTAGAACTGGATCTGAGGAAATTCGAGGTGGTGGAGTGGGCGAGGTTAAGAGGTTCCGGTCTTGTTCGTGGTGTACATGTATTCGTCTCAGGTTACTCTGAGTTTGAGAATCCAGATTCGAATCGGTATCATTGACATTAACATGCAACTCGGACGGATTCCGACTCAGAGCGTCTTGGAACGCTGACGTTGTTGGTGATAATGCCGCCGTATAAGTAGACGTTACAGACGCTCGTGAGCGCGACCTTGATCTCCCTCTGTCATCTTGTCCCTCCCCGAAATCTTGACTCCCCTCGCTCTCACTCCCCATCTCAGCAGTCATAATCGAGTATATCGATCTCGCATCCCCGTCCTCGTCTTCCGTATTAGGAAGACCCGTTTCCACTCCACTCATATTAGACTCTGACGACTCTCGGGGAAATGGCGGTGGTGTCAGCGAAGGGACCGTTACCCTGGGTTCCGATGATAAGGAACTTGCCTTCTTACTAGTACTACTGCCAGAACGTCCATTTCGATTAGACGAAGTGGATTTCCTCGACGGAGAAGAGGAACCAGCAGGCTTATTCGCTGTCTTCATGGATCTGGATCCGGATCCAGGATTCACCTTCTCCGCGATAGCAGGTACAACGAAATTTGTCTCCGCCTCAGCCACAGGTTCAGCAGGCTCTGTTAAATCAGTCTGCGATAACGAATACAGCGGATTAATCAGCTGTCTCTTCAATGGACTCTTCGGTGGAGGCATAAGCGGTTTTAATGGTTCCGAAGGAGTTTCGGTGCGGAATGGGATCGGCGAAGGTGATGTGGGTGGATGGGGATTAGCTGAATATAAATGGCTAGTTGAAGAGGCTGAAGCTGATGAAAAGCCCCGGGGGCGAGAAGGCGGTTGAGATTTGGATCGTGAACGAGGGGAAGAATTCAACGAAATAGGACCACTGATGATCTTTCTATTGATTTTCGCTGTAGAAACGGCTGGCGAAGGTGGTATAGAACCGGACCCAGATGCAATAGGCGCAGACAACATCGAAGAGGCACCTGACGTCAAAGACGCGACATGCCTTGATAATGACGCATCTGCTAGGTTATCAAAGGAATGCCCTACAGCAGCGTGCAACAGTGCTTTCCTCCAAGCCGCGTCTTCATCTAAAACAAGTTGACTTGAGGAAGACTTTGGAGGAGGCAGATGGTCGGCCAAGATGGCGGCACCTACACTGTCATTGACACCCAACCCGTGCAATGCAGATGCTTGGACGGTAAAAGGATATGCTGTAGATGGCGGAGGAAGGTCTACTGCATCGGTTGGATCTATCACATCGTCGACAAATATTGCCGGCTCACGACCACGTCGAGACTTCATCTCCAGCTCAGCTTGCTTGGCTGCACTTTCCAAATCCAACATTTTCTCTCTTACTACCACAACACGACTAGCCGCAGGTCTTCCTCCTGAGGAAGTCGAGACTTGCGGAGTGGACTGAGGGCCCGTAGGCGGGAGAGGAAATCCCGATACGGCCGTAGCATCTGACGTTGTACGCAACGCAGGAACAAGCGGAGTTCCAGGTTCGGATGTCGGAGTTGACGGTTTAGACTTGTTCTTTCCCAGACGAAAGAGGTCTAGAAAAGTCGGAGTGGGAGGTTTTTTCGGCAAAGTAGAATTTCCATTTACAGGGACAGGAGAAGCGTGAAATTGGTCCGGATGAGGTTTGGAATGAGCTGGGGGGAGGAAATAGTTGTTGTTTACCAATAGACGAAGACGATAGGAAACATCGTCTTCGTCGAATGATTTGACCATGGGAGGTTGCTGCATCTCGAATACGGATTCTGCAGGAGAATGAGGAACAGGAGTGGAGGATGCGACTGTAGAGAACGGATAGATAGAGGAAGAGTTGTTTGTCTCCTGTGTAATGACCGAGTCCCGAATATTGACCTTGATCCCACTGTCTGCGTCAATTTGTGATAGAGGAACTCGAGAAAAGGCAGATGGAGCTGTACTAATGGAGGGTAAATTTGAGGCTTGTTTAGCAGCTCTGGACTGGAGGAAAGATTACAGTGTGTTTATAGTTAAACTAGCAGAAAGCTTGAGTTAACGTACCATTCTTATCAGGTCCGCTTCTGATCCTTTCGCTGCGCCCGTATTAGCCATATTAGCCTCTTCCGTTGTCATAGACACTGGTTCTTGAACAAATTTGACGTCTGAAATGAAATCAGCAGGCTGAGGCGTTGAGCTACTGGTCAAAGTTTTTGAACGTGCTCTTGCTCGTGGACGGCGACTTAGGCTGGCTCTGCTGGCTGAACTGCCAATACTAGAGTTGCTCGAAGCGCTTCGTAGAACATGGGGCTCCTCCACGGGAGACGTTTGCGGGTCGAGGACGTTCATCGCAACATGCGAGTCCAGACCTAAAGCGCCCTTGTTAGCGCTCAAAAGTTAAATGTTGATTACGTGATGGGTGGTCAATGTGATCTCCGGCGTCCGCTGTACGGGTGCTCTCACTGTGGCCGACGAGTACAGATAACGATTCTTATGTGGCAGCTCGAATGACAGCTCGAATGCTCCAACGGCATTGCCACCTGGGGATTTAGTAAAGTATTGAACACTGCTAGAGTTATGTAGTGGCATGCAAGAGATCTCTCGAATGAGGGAATCATCAAAAGGTACTTCAACTTATGCAAAAATAGGCTCATTGCATTAAGAGGGAATCGAACCCCCGGCGGGTCGAAGGACACGCAATATTACACCTATGGCAACGACCCAGGTTACCACTACCCCATTAATGCGTTACTAAAAAGAGTTGTGTGACATTGGAGATAGTGGAGCAACCAGGTTGAAGTAACGTTGTGTATCTATCCTCCAGAAACCGGGCAAATCA
Source organism: Rhodocollybia butyracea (assembly GCA_015501585.1). NCBI lineage: Eukaryota > Fungi > Basidiomycota > Agaricomycetes > Agaricales > Omphalotaceae > Rhodocollybia > Rhodocollybia butyracea. Next base: position 270,405 of record JADNRY010000053.1, on the reverse strand, counting down.
CCGCAATTTCCATCCCATCTCTCAATTCCACTTTCCCCACATCTTCATTCTCTACCATTTCAGCATCCACGCTCCACTGACTCGAAGAGAGTATCTCTCTTAGCGCTGATTCCTTTCTATTTCCTGCGCCTTTAGATTCCGAATGGCGACTAACTAGTAAATCCGTGAGCTGGGATAGGAAGAATCCTTGAGAGGGGATAGAAATGAGTTCTTCTGTGAGCCCGATGGCGGTGGATGCAGCAGCAAAGTAAAGCACTGTTATGCAGGCTAAGGAGTTGCTCGAAGTCATTGACAAGTGATAAGTCGCGACTTGGGCGCTTATTGATGGCGTGAGAGAGAGATCACGATAGACTCTCGATCAAGACCATGATGAATATTATAAATTCTATAGAAACCGTACGACAAGTACTTTACTTGGTGGGCTTTATATATGCTCTATGTGGCAAATGTGCAGGTTTTCACTTCTCAGCGGGTATATTCTGCTTGAATCTCTGCCAAATTTAATGCTAGAAAACTAGTAAACATCCGAATATTCCCCCAAATCTGAAGACGTACTCATCAAAGGATTGCCTTCTGCTAAACGGGTCATGATTGCAATCAGTCTGTTCAGATGTTCGACATTTCTCTGGACTGCGCTGGGATTATAACTCTGACCGGAGCGAAACGACCGGATCGCAGTGAGAAACACTTCAGCTGGGCCCCTGAACATGACCTGGTACATTCAATACGAAGAGTAAGTGAGAGTGATTGTGGCTTGAAAAAAAAATCAAAGGGCACTCACAGCCATGACAGGGTCCAGGAATGTGGTCGAGTCCAAGTTGATAGCTGCCAAACATCTCATGGTATCATCAGCGGTATCTAGAAACAACTGAAGAAAAGATGGATCGTGGCGTCCGAACGAGCAATGCAGTCGAATCATAGTCGCTCTGGCCAAAATATGAATAACTAGCAGCCGTTTGTTCATCTCATCCGAAAACCTCGGTCCGATGGCTGGAACATCGGATATAAGTCGAGTTATAAGAGTAAATAGGTTCTGGTAAGTCGAAGAAAACTCTTGTCGGTAAGAGTTCTGAGATTGCGCTGAATAGTGACTGATTAAGAGAATAGTCAAATCTGTCAAGTTGAGAAAACCCACAGGTAGAGTAACGATTCCAAAATACCGTGGTCTGTTCGAACAGTACGGTCGCCTTGACATATAAAGCCAGAATGGAACTGCCTTCGTTCAAGTTTGGTATATCAGAGAGAAATTTCTGGAGCGTATGGCTGTTTCTGAAACCCGGAGGGAACGTAGTCTAAGCCAATATCAGTGGCTCACTCTCTACGCATCGGTTTTTCCCAACATCACCTCTGAATAAGTTCCGGCGTCTAACGGCCAGGGCGTATCAATCCTTCCGTGCTCTGTAGTAGCAGAAAGCAAGGTTGGAGCGCCTTCAACAGCCGACCAAAGACAATTTAGCCCGAAAACGGTCCACATAGCATTGATTCGTTGCCCCTCCTCCACAACGTTCTGTGCGGAAGGCAGTAACATACTCGCTTGTAGGGTGATGGCCAGACCTTGAGCATCGGAGTCCTGAAAGCTTCGAATCCGGTGCATCCGGGCACTTAGAATTAGAGACGTTGCGTTGTTCAAATGCCACTTCCCTTCTAATGCTCGCGCATGTAGGAAAAAATAGTGTGCAACGAGAACATTTGCTTGGAGGGTATGTAGAATCTTCTGGGGGTGGTTTTCGGAAAGGCCGAGAGCGACTGCTTGAACAGCCTTGGGAAGATATACTTCTTTGAGGGGAGGAACCTGGGGGTCCCGTTGGAATACGGATCCAAGTAGTATCATGGCAGCTGAGAGAGCAGTGGTGGGTTTTTCGTTGGGGTCGGAGTCATGGTTTGAAAACGCCTGTATGAGTTTTGGGCCGTCCAAGAAAAAGCCTAGCTGAAGCGCATGTGGGAGAAAGGCTTCCATGCTATGCCGCAAAATCGGTGGTCAGCCTATACCTATAAGGATTGTACATCAGACTCACAGATGTGTTTCCTACCAAACTCAGGGTAAGCTTCGTCTGTGATCTTATCGGGAAAATAATCTCTTACTTGTGCTCTTGGTGACCTGCTTCCTCGATTCGTCTCCGTTCTGCTACTCATAGCAGCAGAACCGCTTGCTGGGTAAGGATTTTGGAGAGTTAGAGAGTCCCTTCTACCGGGATTTTGAAGCTCCTCGATGCGGATTTCAAGCAGGGCGATTTGCTCCTGCAATCTGTCCGCGGATGTATGCCCAACTTCGGCGTACTCGCAGTCCTGGAGAGACTCCAGCCTGCCTGCAAGGACCGCAAATGGGTTTTATTCCATCACACCTCTGGCAAAGGGAATCAGTTTCCCTACGCAGCGGTAGAAAAATCAGTACGGTACCATCTTGCGCCGCCTGAAAGATACATTAGAATACTGAGATATTAAACGAGGAAAACAGGATGGCGTACTTGCAGTTGTTGCACGCTCTTCCACGCGAAATAGGTGGGGCTTGAGGAGCTCGCTTTGAGTACATCCTTGGAAGAAGGGAAATTTTCTGGTTTGAGGAGCGGGTCTGAGACAACCTTGACGAAGAAAACAGGAGGGTTATATACTGAAATGACCATCGTCACCTCCAAGTCCTGAGTCGGCTAGAGTTCGCAGAGAAGTCACCGGTGTGGAAATCATACTTTTAGGCGTTCGTAGTCCTTACACAGGACAAAAGTGGGAGAGATCATGATAACGATTCGTTGCGATAATAGTGGAACAAGTGTTGGACGATGGGATTGATCAAATTCCCGATCCTGGAACGCGTCGGCCTTAATTTGTAAGCATAGACAGCGATATCTTACGGCTAAGTCTCGCCTGTGCCTTATGGCGTTGATAAACTTTGAGAGGTTAGTCCTGGTTAGTCTATAGTGCCAGTCTGCGCTGTCTATCTAAACTAGGACTCATACCGTAAAGATTGACATCTGAGTCTACGGCCAGTTGTTCAACTTCGCTTGATATCGAAATCATTGTTTTTGTTGTATTGATAAGGATTCCCATTGAGAGAAGGGATTTCCAGTGTCTGGTAAACGTTAATCTGCAGTGAGGCTAATGGGTCCAACTCTCCTGAACCCCGCCAGGGGACGGACTCTACCTCCAGTGATTTGTTACGGATGTTGACCCAGCACTCGGAGAGCATCGGAGGTTATACAGAAATGTACCAGGTTAAGTTATTCAACTGGTGTCATTGTTAATACATTTATTGTGCACGCGAACTTACCAGGATCCATCGTTGAATGTTGATCGCTGATAGGATAAGGAACCTCCAGGCAGGTGATTTCTACAATGCTTAGCAATCGGTAGAGAAAATTTACCGCAAGCACAAGTACAAAGGCCAAATATCGCCTCGATACTTCGTCGAAATATGACCGTACGGTGGAGTGGGCGTGAAAATTATCGGTCTTACTTTTTTGCTCACGCGTTGTCCGACTTGTAAAGGTATATTGGTGTAAAATATGACGAGCAGGCTTGTGGATATGATAATAGGACGTGCTGAATGAGGGAGCTGTTGATAGCTGCTTTTGTTCGGGAACTATTAAAGTGGCCGGAGAATTGATGTAGAAGTGTAGATTACTAATCATCAATTGTTATCTTGAACTTCAACTATGGACTCTGATTCTGACATTTCGATTTCCGACGGTGATTATGAAGGCGAAGTAGACTTGACGTCGCGAAGTAAAGCAAAAGGAAAAGGAAAAGCTATTGACAAGGACAAACGCAAAAAGGACAAGCCAAAACGCAAGCCCAAGGACGTGGTGAATTCGACCTTTCCAAGCGTTCCAGGTTCAATTTCTGAAATCTGTATAGCAAGCTTACACCTGGGAGGCAAATTTTACACGTTCATGGGAGACTGTGCAAGAAGATGAAGGCGGAAGTCTCCAGGGTGCTGTGAATGATTGGATGGCCAGAGGAAGGCGGAAACGGTGAGCATTGAGCAAGTTTTCAAATGTATCATTTTGTTGAATGTGCATAGTCTTCTCGCCCCACAGACTGCAATACGAAGGACAATTATCAGACATATGGTTCTCTTGATTGACCTTTCTTCTTCCATGATGGACCGCGACATGCGTCCGACGCGTTTCGCCGTCACTTTACAATATGCACGCGAATTCATCATCGAATGGTTTGACCAGAACCCCTTGGGTCAGATGGCTGTGGTTGGAATGAGAGCTGGTGTTGGGGAGCGAATAAGCGACATGTCTGGTTAGCACTGTGCTGTCAACCCATAACCTTTTGTTCAACTCGGACGCAGGAAACCCTCAAGATGTGCTCAAATCTATATCAGACAGACATAAACTTGAACCGACTGGTGAGCCCAGTCTTCAGAATTCCATTGAAATGGCTAGAAATAGCATGAAGTATGTATGTTTTCTTCTCCGTGATCTTACAACTAATCCCCTCCAGCCACCTCCCAACCCACTCCTCGCGCGAAATCCTTATTATTTTTGGCTCGTTGACGACCTGTGACCCGGGAAACATACACGACACCCTAAACGAATGTGTAAAAAACAAAGTTCGAATATCCGTCGTTGCTCTTGCGGCTGAAATGAAAATTTGTCGGGATCTTTGTGATAAGACTGGAGGTAGGCTCCTTTCCTTCCCATTAAGCATGTTTCCTCAACCATCACCTTGTAGGCCAATTCGGGGTCGCCATGAACGAGGGTCATTTCAAAGACCTTCTCTTCGAACTTGTCCCGCCGCCTGCACAACGAGCCATCTCCCGTTCTACTACCGGAGCCACAGCAGCAACAAACCCTGCTGCCGATCTCATGATGATGGGCTTCCCAACTCGCCTCCCCGACACCTCACCCCCAAGTCTCTGCGTCTGCCACTCTGAACTAAAATCCAAAGGCTTCCTTTGTCCCCGCTGCCTAGCTAAAATTTGTGACGTCCCTACAGATTGTGATATCTGTGGGCTGATGATTGTCAGCTCACCGCATTTGGCGAGGAGTTATCATCATCTTTTTCCAGTAAAGCCTTACGTTGCTGTGTACGTCGTCGCGAATACTTATGTTTCTTGCTAATTTCTCTTATTTTGCGTACAGACCATCATTCGCGGATGTCCCAGATCCTGTATCTACCACTTCTTGTCATGCGTGTGCGAGAGTATTCCCGAAAACGGTATCGCAAAATGTAGCGGATGGTATGAGTGCCATAGGTAGATATCGATGTCCGGATTGTAACACGGATTTTTGTTCGGATTGCGATGTGTTTGTGCATGATGTGATACATTGTTGTCCGGGTTGTGGCAAATAAAGCTTTCTGTCTTTGACCTCTTCGCACATTTATCTTCCAGCCAAAACATATCTCTCTTTCGCTTCCAAGCGCTGTGTCTGGCTCTGGCGTTGTCGTTCTGCCAATTAGCAACAGAAATCATCAGGCAATACGCATTTTAACTCAAAATATAGCAACTGTCATGTATTAAAGCGAACATTGTAACGAGCAACTGGTTCGATGGTGTAGGGGTTATCGTACTTGTTCACGAGGCATTACAGATTTGGTCAATTTTCGGTTATGGACTCTTGTGCCTACGCTTCAATGGAGACGATATTAGATATGGTTACGCGGCCCAATCGGTATAACTAACTGAAAGGCCCCGTAAAGGAAACAGCCGGTCCCTACGGCAGCGCAAGTAGCGAGCTCGACTCCCGAAGAGAAGATAGACCGCAGGGCGGAGGAATGGTAGCAAGGTGTCATCGAAAGATGAGGCTAGCTTCCTACATTCTTATATAATCTCGAGGTTCCACATTAAGCTCCAAGAAAGAGAGGAGGTGCCGGGGTAAAATCAAGTCCCCTTACAGGTGTAACGGCGCTGTGACCACTCGGGCTCTTGCTGGGCTTGGACAGTTCCCAGCGTGCTTCTCGTAAACGCTTGCCAAATCCCACGCGACCAGCAGCGAAACCGGCGCACCAATACCTAAGAGCATCATATGAGAGCAACAGAGGTCATGCCAGGAGCCATCTGGAGAAAGGGGGAAGAAAGAGTTCGCTGATTAGTTGAATGGAACCCAAAGAAACGAGAGAAGAGAAAGAATAGGATTCAGTATGAGCGCATGCATACCTCATGGTCGTGTGTATTGAGAAAATTTGCAACTGGTTCGATGGTGTAGGGGTTATCACACTTGTCTTACATGCGCAGAAATATCGATGTTTCACAAGAGGTCCCCGGCTCGAAACCGCCAGGTCGAACCACTGTTCTCGAGCCGATTTGGCATTTTTGTTTTCGTTATATTCGAAAGTGTAATTTTTAATGCGACAGGTGTAGGAGGATGTAGGAGGGGGAGGATGGGGAGGGGTATAAATTTGAAATACTATCTGTATCATCCACTGTACTATGTACTTTACATATACTTATATAAGTAGAGAAGAGAACTTAAGAAGAAGAAGAAGAAATAGGACCTTCAGTATGAGTACTCTGCGTGCATGCCTTCCTCTTGTGTCGTGTGTATTCGGGCAAACAGAAGGCTTGAGAACTGGTTCGATGGTGTAGGGGTTATCACACTTTGTCTTACATCTACAATGTGGAGAAGAGCTATGTATCACAAGAGGTCCCCGGTTCGAAACCGGGTCGAACCAATGTGCAGTGTTGTGTGTATTTTCATTTTTCGTCCTCCAATGTATTCGAAGATGTAATTTTTTAATACTACAAGCGTATGAGAGATATATAACAGGCGGGTATAAACACTATTTGTATCATTCACTGTACGAGCCCGTACTTTACACACATACTTTTATATAAGTACATACACTATTGATTTTTCTATTTTTCCAATGAAAAGTCCAACGAGTCCAACCACGATTACCCTTTCTTTCTACCTTTCCTTTTTACCTTTCCTTTGTTTCTACACACGGTCCCTACAGTCCATACAGTACACGAAAACCGTTCGATGATATCATATCTATGGGTAACGGGGTATGGGGATATGGGAGTATCTTTCAAAAACCCTTCAAAACCCCGTTAAAACCCACCCGCGCCTCTAACCCTCTGCACGGCGCCGACGATACCCGTAGCCCATGAGAACCTGCCTGGGTCGGTACCGATAGAGCCTTCGGGCATGGCGCCGGTGGTGGGGTCGTGCCAGCAGCCGTCTGGGGGGCGGTGATTAGCAGGGTGTGGAACGAAAGAAAACGAAAAACGAAAAAACGAAACCGAAAACGAAAACGAAGGAAAACGGAAAACGGAAAAGGAAGAGAAGAAAAACGAAAATGGGAGAAGAAGGAAGAAAAGGAACACGAACCTTCAGTAGACACCCTCCCATAAATCTCCGTATTCTGGTTCCTGCGGATGCCCTCCATCCAGCGCGCGCACACTTCTTTGCTGTCGAGCATGACGTTGACTTCTTGGCTGTGGAACCACGTCTGGGTGTCTTGGTTCCCGTTGCCTTGGATCGCGAGGTGGTTGTCGACGATGAGGAGTTTTACTGCGAGGGAGGGGAGTTAGGATCGCGTAGAGTTCAAGTGGGTAGGATCGCGTAGAATATCGTGCAGAATGGATCAAGTGGGCATTGGGATAGGAGATGTTGGGAGAAGTGGATATTGGAATGGGGAACTTGAATAGGCGAAAAGGAAAGGAAACCCACCATGACAGCTCCTTTTCTTAAACTTATTATGTATCGGCCTATCCTGGTCTTTCGCGATATAGTTATATATCTTAAGCCGGCTCTTCTCCTCTGGCGTGAGGGGCGCTGCGCCTTCTGGGTGGAGCGAGGGGTCGTTGTAGAGGCGGTTTGCGATCATCTCGTTGGTACCGTTTTGGTATGGGAGGAGCTCGCCCTGGATGCGAAGGTGGAGTCAGAAATAGAAAGATGAGGAAGGTAGGGGATGGGGTTAGGAAAGGGATAGGAAAGGGAGAAGGAGGGAGAAGGAGAATGAAGAAACTCACGGCGTCGTTATACCCCAAACAAACCCACATTTCGACAGTAACGCCTCTTCTGACTGCAGCTACCAGTGCAGGCAAGAGCGGAGCGGCGTTGAGGTTGGGGGTTTGGATGAATACGGATTCGGTGGCGTGCATGATGGAGAGCATGAAGGCGACGTTTTGCGGGTATCTGAAAGATGAAAAACGAGCCAAAATTGAAGTTAGTTATTCGGTTACAAATGGTATGAAAAGGGTTTTTGGACTCACCGGATAGCTTTGCTCGCCTCGAAGAGGGGAGTACCGTATGGCGCGCGGGAGACGACGCACATTGGGATGGGTGTCGGGCCAGAGGTGGGTTGGGCACTGGAGAAGGGAGGGAAGGCGCTTGGGGGAAGAGGGATGTATGGAGTCATTTCGGTTTCGTTGACTAGGGAGCCTGAAGAAGAGTTAGTACATGTGGAGTGAAAGAACGACGCGTCGAAACACTCACCGTCCTTTGGCTCTGGTGCAGTTGGCTGAACGCCACCATCGGCCTTTTGGACCTTGGTGATGTTAAAGTGACGGGAGACGGCTTGGAGGTGGGTTTCGTTTGCCTAGAAGGGCGTTAGAGTGAACGGTTGTAGAGCACATGAACGTACCTTTGGCGCGTAAGCGGCTTGTATTCTCCGGATTTCTCCTGCGATGGTAGGATCGTAGTGTGGTTCTCCGGGTAAGAGTTCGGGAAGATCTTCCTTGGTGCCTTGAGTACCCTCTGTGAGCTGATCCCTGGCTTGGTGACCGGCTTCGACGACTTGCTGTAAGGAGATGCTTTCCTTTGTCGCGTCGTTGCCGAAAAGCGCCATGAAGGTCGGATCGTCGTAGCTAGGGAATCCTTTCTGTGCAGCGGGTTCCTCCCTACACGGCAAAGGTGGATCCAACTCGACGGCCCAGCTGTTGAGGCACACGTCGTAGAGAGAATCGACGACAGAGCCTTCGTACTGGACACACATCTCCACGTTATCGTTGTCCTGGATGTTATTGCTCATGAGCAACGCAACCTCGCGGTCGACGACGAGGAATTTGGAGTGGAAGGTGCCGACGAGGGGGACGTGGTAGTTGAGGACCTGCATGTGCAAGTTGGGGATGCTTTCGGGAGCAGGAAGAGCGACTTTGTCGCCGGTGTAGGTGCTGGGAGGGACGGGTTGGTGGTTTGTGATGAGCTGTTTGGGGTTTCCGCGGTCGTAGAGGACTTTTACGATGACCTTGGGGCCGCCGCGGGAGGCGACGCGGCGGTTGAGTTCGTGGATGGCGTCGGTGATGAGGTGGCTGGAGTCGCTGTTGATCCAAAAGTTGGTGGCGAGGAAGACTTCCTTTTTGGCGCGCACGATGACGTTGGCCATGTGTTTGACGATGTCGGCGAGGGGCGTGATGATGGCGAGGGGCGTGACGCCGGAGCAGGCGAGGAGAGAGGGGGAGGTCATGCCGGAGAGGATGCCGGGGCCTTCGGGGGACGTGATAGACGCGAGAATGGACGCGTAGATGCGGAGGAAGAGGGGAGAGGGGGGAGTAGGGCCGAATCGGGTGAGATCGAGAGCGCTCGGGTCGATACGGGCGGAGAGATCGGCAATTTCCTTTTCGAGTTTTGTATGGCCGTCATCGTCTGGCTTGTTCTTGGATTCTTCATCGGAATCATCTACCTTTAAGCTGCCATTGCCGTAGAGGTTTTTGGCGATCTGAGCGGGTGTTTGCTGTGGATCGCGGGCGTATTCGGAGGAGACACTAGGACCAGAGAGAAGAGCCTGAAGCGATGTTTTGTGGAGAGCCATGATCGTAGTGTTGGAGAGAGTTACGATGGCTATAAATAGATCGTGATTCGTGTCATGGTTGGTGGTGTAGTGGTTATTATCACATGACAATGACACTTCCTTGATTTAAGTCTAATAGTGTTCCGAATCATTCCGAGTGTTCCAACTTTCCACAGTGTCAGGAGATCCCCGGTTCGAAGCTAGCGCTACTTCAGATGTGATTCGATTACCTGCTTTCTTGTACATTATATATGTATTCTAGTATCCAAAATCCAGAAGCTGGCATATTACCTGTCGTTGAACGAATCTCTGTCGTTTCTTCACATAACACGAGATCAATATCCAGTTCTCCACCACCAACTTCATCCTTGCCTTCGCTGCCACCGCTTGACAGAACCAGGTATGTCAACATGTTTATCAAGTCCGAGCCCGAACATGGTCTCTTGAGCGGTCAGTCATTTCTGTTTCCTTGTTCTGAATCTACTGTCGCTTATAGCTTGCACATAGGTGAACAAGCTCGCGACATATTCCTCAAATCCCGTCTATCCTACCACCAGCTACTTCGGATATGGTTTGGCTACCTGCTCTCTTGTACATTCTATATATGTATTCTAATATCCAAAATCCAGGAATCTTGCTGATACTCAGGACCGCGGTGCCCTCGACTCTACAGATTTCGCTATAGGAATGTATTTCATTCAAGGAGTAATGTCCAACCAGATTCCTATCATACCTACTTCCCTACCGCCAGGTCTGTATCAACAAGCTTCAGGCGGCACGTTTGGTGCCGCCCTTCAGTGGGACGTCACTGCTGCTGACAAGGCTTCGTTTGATGGCTACTTTGATACACTAGATACTGCCAAGCTGGGGTACATTGAAGGAGAGGTTGCTGTACCCTTTATGTTGCAATCTAAATTGCCTGGGGATGTACTTGCTCGAGTTTGGTGAGTCACCTTGCCAGTTTCTGACGTTCGACAAGAACACACAAGTTCTTTATAGGGAGCTCGCTGACCTCAATGATGACGGCCGTCTCACTCGTGACAGCTTTGCTGTCGCAATGCATCTAATCCGGAAGAAACGAGGAGGAGGAGATATTCCTCCCAGTCTTCCTCCATCTTTAATTCCTCCGTCCATGCGTCACATCAATACTGGAGTCTCCTCATCCCCTTTCTCTCCTTCCCTCTTTGCGTTGCCTTCTGCTTCACAGCATCCCTTCACTGCCGAAAGTGACCTGCGCGTCGAAAAGACGGAAATCGAAGGGAGTTTCTTGAGCGACACGGAGCAAGTGAGAGCGATTATTCGAAAAGCTTTCAAGGCCAATCAACAGATCGAAACCTTAAACGCCGAGATCGAAGAGGCAAAGTTAAAAGTCAATCAACAGAAGCGTCTTTTAGCTATTGCTGAGGAACAGCTTGGCGAGAAAGAAGCTGAACGAGCTAAAGTCGAAACGGAGCTTGCCGAAGCTCAGGCTGCGATGATGGCCGTTGCCCAGGAGAGGGATGAAGTGGAGGCCGAACTAGGGTCCATGGCAGCGCCAATTCCTCCGGAGCGTGCTGATGCCCCAGAGAATGAACCAAAGTCTACAGCTACCCCAGTCATGAATGGGACTTCATCTTCATTTGACGATGTATTCGGTGTCCCATCTGGGGCTTCATTCGACGATGTATTCGCTGTCCCATCTGGGCCTTCATTCGATGATGCATTTCCTGGGGCTTCATTCGACGATGCATTTCCTGGAGCTTCATTCGACGATGCATTTCCTGGGGCTTCATTCGACGATGCATTTCCCGGGGCTTCATTTGACGATGTATCTCCTGGGGCTTCATTTGATGATGCATTTCCTGGGGCTTCATTCGACGATGTACTTGGTGTCCCATCTTCCAATGGCGAGACATCTCCGTTCGGTATAGAGCCATCAGTTTCAAATCCCTCCTCCCCTACTGAAGCGGGTGTTAACGCGTTCGACGAGGCAATGGGTATATCAAATGTCTCTTCCCCTACTGAAGCGGGTGTTAACGCGTTCGACGAGGCAATGGGTATAATCTCTTCCACTGCAGATGCACCCTTGACAACACCGCATTTCTCATTCGAGGAGGCAGCTCCTTCACCTCCTCCTTGCCAACTCCCAACTCCTCTCACAGAGGACCCGGAACGGACTGGGTCTCCCGCCGTTGACGATGGCGAACACATTGAAGCGGCGATGCAGCTCACTGCTATAGGTTCCAGCCATTGGAACCCGGAGACTGCGGTGAAGGAGCTTACGGCTATGGGTTTCAGCCGTTCTGAAGCTGTAGGAGCGCTTGAAAAATACGCGTACGATGTACCGAGTGCCCTCAATAGTCTTGTAGGCTGGAACCCGGAGATTGCGGTGAAGGAGCTCACTGCTATGGGGTTCATCCGTTCTGTAGCTGTAGGAGCACTTGAAAAATACGCGTACGATGTACCAAGTGCCCTCAATAGTCTTCTAGGATTGAACGTTTGAACCCGGAGACTGCGAATTGATGACAGTCGACACTGGTAAATTTTTAACCGTCAGCGTTTTTTGCTCATGCAATTGTTTGGACTTTGAAGATAAAAATTTTTATAGCGGTCTCCAGATGAAAAAATCTGAAGAGACAGTTTTGTGTAAAACGTAAATATAAAATACAAGAAACTTGTCGTTTTGAGTTTTTCAATAAACCGGATGCAAATTAAGGTTATTTAACGACCACTCCTCCGGATCCTCTGTGTTCCAAAAAATGGGATTTTTCCAATCCAGAAAGCGGGCGCAACTCTTGATTCAACATATACAAAGTCTACCTAGTATAAGAAGCGCGCTCGAAAAGAGGCAGAAACAGAAGCGGAAATTGATTTATTCTAGGCTACAGCCTGTGTTCCCAGCTCTCCGACCCAACCACCCGTTGATGACAGCCTGTGAATGATATATCTTACACACTACCACCACTTGAATTCCCCAGTCCTGCCCTCCCTGCCAGTCCAGTTGTGAGTTCTTCAATGGCTGTCCCAATGAGCTCACCACTATCTGAGCTGGACAAGACTCCTGTCAGACACAGTTCGGTGATATTGGTTATCACGTCTGTCTCACATAAATATGAATTTTGCATTACGAGCCTATGGCTCCATGTAATGCAGAGTGGGTGAACGAAGTAAATCCACTATGTATGTCAACAGGCGGCCGCATGCTCGCTTTGGCCGGTCAAAGCATTCCAACCTCCGCAGATTGTGGCTGTGCTCGTTCACAGCGGCTCCATCAATGGGTTTCGCTTCGCTCACCCAATAAATTAATAAAGGTTAGCATTAGTGACACAGGAGGTGGTTCGAGACCGGGTCGAACCATGCACCTATCTCAGACCTCGTTTTTGCTAAATCCATGTGACGCTTGCAGTTTGAACGCGAACTCCATGGAAGTTATATCTTATCGTGAGCCATTCCTCAGAGGGAACCGCATGGTTTTGTTAAGCCTGGGGATGAACATCTTGTGTGCAAATTGAACAAGTCAATTTATGGAACGAAGCAGGAGCTCCTGAGTGGCAGGGGCTGCAGGTTCACAATTTATTGTCGTGACAGTACACGGTTCGGTGGTGTAGTGGTTATCACGTCTGTCTCACATATCGAACTGTGATGTTGTGCACAGGAGGTCCCCGGTTCGAGACCGGGTCGAACCAGTCTGATGGACATTGACAGTTTTTTTTTCTCCACGTGATACATAAAACGCGAAACGTCATTGCTCCAATGATCATGACGTCACTTTTCATTTCAACGATATTGCCATGAACTCGTCAAACGTCACTCGACGTCGGGTGGGGCTTACAAAAAACTGGACGTGGATCTGTTCACTACCAGCAATGCCTTCATCTCTACTGAAAAAATTAATTCCTCATCGCAAAAAGGATCCATCGACATCTCCAGAGTCTTTAGTAGATGAATCAGAAAAGGATTCCAGATCATCGAGTTCAGGTAACGGCGTAGACAACAAAGATATTCTCCTCGCAGAACAAGCTCGTCGAATCCAAATCAGACGTGCACAGTCCAGCGCTGTAGCCCAAGTCAAGGAAACAGACACACAAAGAGAACTCTATGGCGAACTCTGGTGGGAAGACGTCGATAGCACCGGCGAAGCTAGCATTTCGGAATTATCGAATCTCGTTGGACAGACAGTCGATATGCGTGTGCGGTTACACACTGTTCGAGCTGTTTCGAGCGCCTTGGTGTTTTTAGTGCTGAGGCAGGGAATGGATACTGTCCAGGGCGTGTTGCATGCCGATGAAGCTGTTACTACCCATATGGTACGATGGGTCTCTCGACTCGAGGAAGAGACCATCCTCCACGTCCGCGGCGTCGTCCAGAAACCTCAAGTCCAAGATGGACAAGTGCGACGCGCGAGTGTCCATGATGTCGAGTTGGACCTGCTCCAAGTACACGTTATAGTCAAGGTCGCAGAGCCTGTCCCGTTTAGCGTGTACGAGGCCGATTTGAGTGCTTCGAAGGATACGGAGGAAGACTCGGATTCAGAAGACGGTCCTCACATCTCCGACCGCGCACGTCTCAATTCCCGCATCATCCATCTCAGGAGCGCTGCCGCCCAAGCAGTCTTTCGGATTCAGAGCACTGTGTCTACCCAGTTTAGGGTCTATCTCACCACACTCTCGCAAGGCGAAGGCGGAGATCCAAGTTTGGATTTCATCGAAATTCATACGCCTAGATTACAGCCTGGCGCATCCGAATCAGGAGCGTCTGTGTTTAAAGCTCAAGTATTTCGCTAGGACTGCGTTTTTAGGTGTGTCTTCTTAATCGTCCCAGAGATGCTGTTCCTAATCTCGCCGCAGCACAATCCCCTCAACTGAACAAACAAATGTCCGTCAGCGCAGGCTTTGAACGCGTGCTCGAGGTCGGACCCGTCTTTAGAGCGGAGAATTCTAATACCCATAGGCATTTGACGGAGTATACCGGGTTGGATTTGGAGATGAGTATTAGGGGGGGTGGAGATGCGAAGGGGTGGCATGAGGTACGCTACCTTCTCTCCTTTCTCGCCTTTTGTTGACATCCCTTGACCTCTACAGGTCATGTACACAGTCGACTCCACCCTCAAATCAATCTTCAAAGCGGTCTACACCTCTCGCAGGCGCGAACTCGAACTGGTAAAAGAACAGTTCCCCTCGGAAGACTTGGTGTGGCTGGAGGAGACGCTGGTGATCAAGTTTCCGGATGGGGTGCAGATGTTGATCGATGATGGGTGGGTGCTTCTCACTTTGACTACGCGCGACTTGGGTATTGGGTGCTGACTATGTTTTTGTGTAGATGGACAGATGAGGAAGGGAATCCTCCGAAGAAAGACGAGGATCTGAATACGAGGGCTGAGATTCGGTTGGGTCAGTTGATCAAGGTACGCTCTTCCTTATTCCATCCCGTTATCCCTATTTAATTTAATTTTTTTTTTCACAGCAAAAATACGCAACCGACTACTACATCCTCGACCTCTTCCCCAAAAGCGCCCGGCCCTTCTACACCATGCCCGCCCCGCGCGCCGTGCTCGAACAGGATATCTGGAAGCGGCACCCAGAGTTGGAGGGCACGGTGTTTACGTGCAGTTTCGATATTTTCGTGAGGGGGCAGGAGATTACGACGGGGGGACAGAGGATACATGATTATGAGATGTTGGTTAATGCGATGGGGGAGGGGGACATTAGGTTTGTTGCCTCCGCCTCTCGTCCTCGGAGTCAATATTAATGCCGAACTCCTTTTTTCCATTCCATGTCGGCCTACTAAAGCGAACGCGGCCTCGAAGAATACCTCGATGCGTTCCGCTGGGGCGCGCCGCCGCATGGGGGAGCGGGGATTGGGTTGGAGAGGTTGGTGATGTTGATTTTGGGGTTGGGAGATATTCGGTGGGTCTATATTCATCGTTGACTTTTTTTCGTTGATTTCTTCTCTGACGCCAACGCCACTTGTGTAGGTACGCCTCGATGTACCCACGCGACCCGAAGAGTCTCCCCGAGACGCCAAAGTCGTTACAGGGGCTTCCGCATCCGGAGGCGAGTACGTTGAGTCATGGGGTGGGTGTGCTTTTGTTTTTTTTTGTTTTTTCATATCCGTTTTTCGGTACTTACATTTACATTTCCTTGCTTTTATTCATCTCTTTTTCGTCTCCTTTTCTTTCATCTCCTTCCTTTCATCTCCTTCCTTTCATCTCCGTTATTTCCATTTACTTACTTGCGTTTTTTTTCTTTCAAGTTGAATGCTATCAAGCCGATTAAATGTATCTGCCAATCTACAGCCATTGACGCGAGTGGGTCGACATTTACGTCGCCCGATGCGTCGAGGTTTTCGTTGCAGGGGCAGGGGATGCGGGAGATGCAGGGACTGTCGGATTTGTCGTTGCCGAGTGGAGGGGCTAGTGGGGGTTCGAGTGGGAGTAGTACGCCTGTGCCTGTGCCGAATGGGAATGCCACCCCAGCTGGTACTAGTCCGCATCAAGGAGGAGCGGAGACGCCTATTTCGACGACGACGGGGGCTACGGCGGGAAGCACGGCTACCGGCGCGAGTGGACAAAGCAAAGTCAAGCACCCGCCACACCATGTGGGGCCGAGCCCGTTGAGCCAGAGTCATGTGGTTGGGTCCGAGGCTAAGGATGTGGGGGGTTCCGGTGTTGCTTTGCCTGGGCTCGTAGGAGGGGGTGGGGGTAGGGGGGTCCCACCGCTCCCGAAACTTATCGCGAACTATGGAGATGCTGCGAATACGTCGTGGTTGGATGATCGGTATTTGTTGTGGAGGGATGCGGTTACGGGGGGTGCTATTGGGTGGGTGGCTTCTTTTCTTATTTTTCTTTCGAGCTTTTCGAGGTTGTTTTCATTGCACGTTTATATTTCTATGGTTCTTAATCGTGGACATGTGGATTAGTATGCTGACATGTACTATGACTATTTGTGCAGATTCGTACCCAGCTCCGGCTTCGCCATTATCGTTGGCGACCCGCTGTGCGATCGATCCCAGTTTGCGGGTGTGGTGGGGAGGTTTTTGGGATGGTTGAGGAGAGGTGAGAAGGGGGAGAAGGGGGATGAGGTATGTTGGGGTAATAGCCTTATTCTAGTATGTCGCTGAACTTGTTTTGCTTTAGGGCCACAATCAGCTTGGGTTTATCGAAAGGAAGATGATTTCTTCTGTGCCGTCTGATGCGGATGATGATGATAAGGAGAAAAAGGAGGAGAGAAAGGTGGAGAAGACGGACACGAGTCTTTCAACGACGATCGCTTCTGTGCTTGCGTCGATGAAACCTGGGAAAGGCTCTGACGAGGAGTTGGTCAAGCCTTCCAACACTTTTGATACCACCCATACCGCAAATTCGGTGATTACAGCTCCTACTGCCATTGGGTCTACGCAGACGTTTACTAGTGCCGGAGGCACCGAAGGCCACCTAGCCCACCCTAAGCCTCTCGGGCCCCTCAAGCCCATCTGGCTCCTCGCGTCCGCGCACCTCGAGTCTGTGCTTGGATCGAGGATGGCGTGGTCGAGTTTCACGTGTATTGCGGAGAGTCGGGTGGAGCTGGAGGGAGAGGTGCCGGCGGCGTTGGAGGAGAAGGAGGTTAGTAGGAAGGTTAGGAAGGCGAGGGTGAGGGGGTTGAGGTGGGGGTCTGGTGGGGGAGAGATGGGTTTGGTATGGATGGAGAGGGTGATGGTGGGGCGGGTGCTTCTGCTTCTATGTTGGCGACCCCGTCTACGGATCCTGTGATGACACCGGAAGATGTGAAGGAGGGGATCCGGGTTGTTGGGAGCGGGGGTAGTGGAAATCCGATGCCGTTGTCGTTGAAACATGTGATTGATGCGAGGATTAAGGAGTGGAGAGATGGGAGGAGGAAGAAGGTGGGTCCCTTTTCGATTTTTGGGCTATAGGCTTTTGGGAGCTGATGTTTTTTCATCCAGGGAGGCCAAGTACGTCTGACTGAAGTCGATCCGTGGAGAGACTGGGAGCATAGGCAGTATTTCGTTGCACTGGCGCCAAGGAAGTCTGTCAATGATTCAGATAGTATGGATTCTCCCAGTGACTCCCCGTCCTCCAAAGACGAAAAAATTCCCGTTTCGCTCGTCGTGCTACACCAACTTTCTCCGGTCCACGGTGTCCAAGTCAAATACGCTCTCGATTTCCCACCCACATCCGCGTTCCCTACGATCTCTACATCCGGCGCCATCGAGTCGGCCCTCAGTGCTGCCATGCACGCTGTCGCGTCTACCGGGTCTGGTAGGCTGACGTTCGGTACGAGTGCGACCTCGCGGCTGACGCCGGTGAGGAACGTGAAGGGGGTGAGGGTGAAGGTGTTGAGCCATGCATATGAGGCGATTAGTGAGAGGATGAATTTGAGAGGCAAAGGGGAGTTTAGGAGGAAGATGGGGGCGGAAGAGGATGATGTTTATATATGTTATCCGAAGGGAGGGATGGGAACAAAGGGAGCGAAAGCTGTTTTGGACTTCGTTGTTGCTGAGAGCTAGAGGAACGCGCACATCCGCTTGAGGTAGAGAAGGTTGATGCTATACCCTCCACTGTGGACGCTTTTGATCTTTTTTTTTTTTACGAATTCGCATTTCATTTTCCTGTCTTCTCCCACTCGCTCACTCTGGTTTTTTCATTTGGTTTGTTCGATGCTACTTATACTAATACGAATCCTACTATTACAGGACTGATGATACACCGGTCTGACGATACATATACTTATGTGCGTAGACTTATAGTTTTTAATTTTCAAGATATAAGCATTTTGCGTCGAATTTGAATCATGAATAAGTCCATCCATATAAGCCTTCCCAAATCACCTCCAAGCCTTTAACTCACGAGGAAAACTCGAGAGCGCGCGACTTTGTGTCGAGTTGGGCTTCGGCACATGGGTGGACGCGATGCTGGAGATGTTCGTACCCTCCAAAATTGGATGGGAGCAGAATTCTGATGCTGAGTACTTTCAGTCTCGTATCATTATGCCTTAGGGGGAAAACATCCGTGCATGTAGTTGACTTGAATTTTTGGATGAGGTGCTGTAGATGCGTCTCAGTTTGACCCCTTTATCGTCGTTTACGTCAATTTTACGTCGCGTCGCGAAAAATTCTCTGGGTTGACCATCTACTAGCACCACCGCACGAAAAATACGTTTGGCGACTTTGTTACCCCTAAATGACGACAATCAACGTTATCACAGGCCGTCTCGAATTCAAACCTCCCGCAGCTTGTCCAAAGAACCCCTTGCACCACACGAGTTTTTCCGGACAGCACACGGAATGCAGCGATGGGGCGATTATTGACGAAAATGCGTCTTTCTTCACCGAGCTTCAGCAGGTCAAGAAAGAGAACAATCTCCTCCGGAAACTTCTCCGAACAGATCAACGAGAATTCATCGTCGGTACTTCAGCAGCTGTAGCCCTAGAGGCTGCCCACATCGTCAGTCCTATCCGCATTACACGACGAAACGAGAAAAAAAAAGTGTTAGTAAAAGAACGAGTTGTATGTCCTTTTATTCAAGTACTGGCCACACTTAAGACCGAATACCGATTGTTTTAGGAAGCAATACTTACTCGTCTCTGGTTCAACCACGGACAACCCTTTCTTCTGGATAGTCGTCCAAACATGATCCTTTGTTAGTCCAAGATATGCAGTGCTCTTCATGTTCACGATCTAACCTTATCTCAGTGAATAGTGTCAACCATTGTCTACTCGACCTTCATGGTGCATTGGGAATATCTCCCGGCGAGGTTCGCCTAGGTGACATACTCGTTGAGCTACTACGGGACAACCAAGAATGGAAGGCGCGGGTTGCGAGCGGTGGCGTTCCACAGAGGAACTTGGATGTATGTATTCAGCTTTTGTTGAAGATTTTCACTCGCTAATTCGACTGATCTTTTCCAGATGAGCAAACCGGTATACGACATCGACACCATCGAGTGGGAGGTGGTCGTGATGCACGAAGAAGACTTCTTTCCTCCTGGGGACAGCATCTTCGCTCACAACGCTGCTGCACGCACCCTTCGTGATGAACAACCAGTCTCCTCGCCAACATCCTGCCATGTGCCAGAACACCAGCCTGATAGTCAATTCAACTATCATCATACGCTTCCATATCTCCTCGATTCCAATAATGATGTTTTCAGGTTCAAGATGAGAACGACTCGTCCACCCACAGAGAAATTGTCACTGTTTGCGATGATGGTCAATCTACAGTCGAAGCTCTATGCCTATATCAAAAATACGACTGGACCTTATCAGTCCATCACAGGTCTACTCCAGTTGGTAGACCTTGTGATTAGCGCAATCTATTTCGAGCCTCGCTCTCCTCTCAGCGTTAATCCGGCTGCAACGGAAGCCAGCTTCCCAACACCTCCGTCCGACGAAGGCTTACAAGCGCTTGAGACAGGTGATGGTGATCCAATCCCTGGAAGTGATCTGTCTGCAGGTGGCCATGATGACGGTTCTCCTGAACCGGTCGATGAAAAGGGTCTTACATACACCGAAACCTGTATTCTCTTGAACAAGATCGAGTCAGGTGAATTACAAGGCGCAGAAAAAGCCAAGGCTGCGCAGATGTTGCTGTTTGGAGTTCGAGGTATGTGTATCCACTTCGGTTTGATATATCCAGGTCTTGACTTCTATGTTGCAGGCCCTGAAGAACCGATTCGGCTGCGAGATTTTGATGAAGAAGAGGAGGAGTAAAGTCCAAGTAATATACCAATAACATTGTTCCAAGAGGTTAGAATTTTTTGTTGTAAACTTGTTACATAGTAGGTTGTGTAATTGGAATGCACTCGCTCAGCAGACTTGAATATACAGTCGTCATCCCTAATTTTGTCCTCGTCAAGACCACCCCACCTCTACGCCTCCTTGCAGAAGAACAGAGATCGTTATCCACAGACCGGGTACTGCAAGGGCAATATCACGCCAGCAACAACTGACATGGCTGATATGGAGTGCGGCAAACGGTTGAATGGAGTCAGGCTCCGAATCAGACAAGAGTATCGTCGGAGAGAAAGGACAAAAGGAAAAGATGTGTGATCAGAGTTCTGTGGGAAGCATTGCGATGGGTGTTTCTGCTCCTCGAGTAGACGTTTATGTGTAAGAGTAAGGGGACAAAATTCGAACAAGCAGGAGATTTCAGTAGGAAGAGGTCTGATCGTAAACCAGTGAAAGAATTTGTTGATAGCGTGCTGATCTCTGTAGGTGCGCACGTAGAAGTAGCAGGTTCATGAATGAACCGTACTTTCGAAGCTTACAATGAGATCATCTGACGAAGACGCGTGGCCATTGTTCGGCAGGCACATTCCGAGTCGTCCTGGATTGTTCGCCACGTTCAACTCAGGAGTGGGCTTTCTGCCTAGATCTGCCAGTGTAGTCGGGTGCTATCGTACTAACACTATAATAACAGTGCTGGAATATCGCTCGTATTGCTCGTGCTTCGGTACCGGTCTTGTATACTCCTCCGAGGCCTCTCACCGTTGTTCTATCACGCGTATACAGATAAGAATGTGTGTGTACGTTCTTCCAAATCTATCAGCTTCGTCACCTCTTATTTTCTCAGCCTCTACTCAGCAACTAATGCTGAATAACTTCGTCATGGTCGTTCCATATCAAATACTGCTAATCTTCAACCCATGCCCAGTCATCTGTCCGTCCGGAACTCCATCGTACCCACACCCACACTATAAAACAAGATCTCCCTTCTTTCCCTCCTCATAACTAACCTACACACCCAACTACCAAAATGCCTCACAAAGGATCCTGTCTCTGTGGTGAAACCACCATCGAACTCGAGTCAACTCATGCCGACCAGGTGCGATAATTCTGTTAACCTAATTCTAGAAAGGCTGTACTAATGTCCATACTGTAGATTGTTTGTCATTGCACCGATTGCCGCCAGACGAGCGGAAGCGCGTTCAGCACCAATGTCCTCGCGCCAAAGAAGGGCGTTACAATCAAAGGCCCCGTAAAAGAGTACAAAATCACAGCCGCCTCGGGAAACACTGGTGTGTTTTTTTCCCCTTGCTTCCCATTGCAAACTGCATAC
The DNA here is from genome assembly GCA_015501585.1 of Rhodocollybia butyracea. Classification (NCBI taxonomy): domain Eukaryota; kingdom Fungi; phylum Basidiomycota; class Agaricomycetes; order Agaricales; family Omphalotaceae; genus Rhodocollybia; species Rhodocollybia butyracea. Next base: position 248,689 of record JADNRY010000053.1, on the reverse strand, counting down.
TAAATCACGACACGTCAACAAGTCACCCGTGTCTTTTGCAGCAACTGTGGTAGCGCCATCTCCCATCTCGCCGCACCCTTCGGCGATGCCCAGGCCATCCAGACGGGTAACTTTGCTGACTTTGCCAAGATCCCGATCAACACTGAGCGTGCGTTGTTTTCTCTCAATCCATTCTCGTTGTGACACCGTTATTCAGTATTCGTGAAGGACCGCTGGAGCGGTCTTACCCCTATTGCACACGCAGCACAGGTCCAGGCGATGCCTTAGGAGCTTTGCCTCTTCTAGATGGTGGAGTCGACTAAAGAAAAGACAATCGTAAACTGAACTGTAAAGACGGTGAAGTATCTTGTGTGTACTTTTATTATTAAATTTTTATCGACGCGGGTGTCATGGCTGGACTTGTATTGAGATACTCGAGACCTGTTACTCGGCGTTCGGGTTCAAGTACTTAACTGACCGGGAGGATTCTTATCTATCGACGATCATTCTCCTACCTCGGTGTTTGCCACTGTTCTCCCATTGTTCCGTCAAAGAAGTTTGTGATATGTGGTCACATTAGAGACGGAACTAGAGTTCGGGTCTATGGAGCAAAGCAATTTTATTAAAACCACCTTGACTCTGAATTTGAGGGAAAGACGTGTAGATAGTCTTGATCTGAAACGGGCTTATATATGGTGTACAAGACACTTAGATATTATGGTTCGGTGGTGTAGTGGTTATCACGTCTGTCTCACATCTGGCATTAACTTCTCTTTATGTGGATGTACACAGGAGGTCCCCGGTTCGAGACCGGGTCGAACCAAAGCTTTTGCTGCGACTACTGCGAGAGACTGCGAGCTACGTTATTATCATTGATGGCAATCTTGTGGGTCCACTCTTTTTACATCTTCTTTCTAACATTGGGCCTCGTTCGCTATAGATAGTCATGTCGATATCTGCGCTCGAACTCGTACCGCTCTTCTTGGATGAAAAACTCGTTCATACAGATCTTCCGCCTTTGGTTTATGAAAAATGGTCGTGTTCCGCTATGCACACAAACTCAGCGTGGACTTCATTGATTGAAAGCGCCTGCGCTCTTCTCGGTAATAAGCTGCAGGCTACAATGGCAGTGGCTCGCAAGCCCTTTAATTCGAATGATGTCGTATGCTATCTCTTTCTGTTATATCATTCGAATCTGATTTCATCCTTCAGGTCATGGAATTACACCTTGATGACAATCGAACTGTCTTTGTGCGTGTCTTGACCCAGCAATCATCAGACAACTCAACTACGCGCTGGCTTCAGGGAAGGCATACTTCAGAAATATCGATACTACAATGGCTCGAGATGGTCGCGCCTAATGTACCTGTTTCCCGTGTTCTGGCTGTCGACAGTGTAAACGGAATAATTGTGACCACATATATTCCAGGTCTAGATGCTTTTCACGCGTATCCTCTCTTAAAAGCCTCTGCAAAGGTCAGTATTATTTCAATCACGACAGTATCGAGGGTTTGACTTGTTTTTATTTTTGGCAGGAACATTCGGTGGTTTCGTGGGCTCAGCTTGCCTTGAAGCTGTTCAGGACGTCTTCTCCTCAATGTTTTGGAACCCCCCATGCCATTGAAGGTACTATGTTACGTCTCGGTGTGCATATTGGGCTATCTCCGGGACATTGTTTTGACGTTGGCGGGTCCACCAATCTGCGTACCTTCTTCGCGAGTGCTGTTGAGAGTCGGATTTCCCGCTCAGCCATCCTGTACGCAAACGAACCCGAAACACATTCGTTGCTATGTCAGCGCGTGGCAAGACTATTTGAAGGCCTTGAGTCGCTTATGGTGGAGCTGGATAGTGATCCAGCCTTGAGCCGATTCGTCCTGACGCATACCGATCCTCGACCCGATAATGTTATCCTTGACCCGGTCTCTGGTGAGGTTCTCGCCATTGTGGACTGGGAGTATGTTTCTTGTTTTCCCGCTGCTATGGCTGCTCAGTACCCTGAATGGATACGCAGTCCCATCGTGGGCACACAGCGATACAGAAATTCCAAGACTACCCTTTTGCATTACACTCTCGAACCCAAGGCAGAGAGAGAGCGACTTTGTAATTTGTATGAAGAGGTAAGATCTCATTCATCGACTTGCGACGGTTTCTGACTTCGCGTTGTGAAATTACAGTATATGCAACGACATGATCCAGAGTACCATAGATGCCTTATCTGGGGCATTAGATTGCGTGATGCATATGTTTGGATTACTTCGCCGAATGACCCAGATGGTGAAGCTATGGATAAGTGGGTTACGGAGCACTTATTAGGAGTTACCGCTGACCACCGCTGCGCTTAATTATGATACTCCGGCTATATTACCTTTGGCCTGTACAAAAAAGGTGACTATTTGCATTAGAACCTAGTTGTACTAAGAAACCGCATAGTAACGTACGCCAAAATATCGAAGGAGGGATCGGTGTGGGTGCATATGTACGGACCAAACGCGGATTTAGCATGCCTACGGTAGAAGATACTAAGATCATGATCGAGTAAATCTCTCCCTCTGGCAAATGAAGATCAGTGAACAAACTCCAGAAAATGATCAGCATGCAGGAATCATAATTGATTGCGATCGATAAAGAAGTATTGAGATAACTTGGAATGAACCGTAGATGTAGTAGCTCAAGTCGTTGAATGGACTAGTCTTCGGTCCTAGGTCGCTTATTCTCGCTCCCCTCCTCATCCATTGGAGCACGTGTATGTGCTCCCGATGGTGTCTCTTCTTGCTCTCCAGAATTGATATCAATTTGTGTCCCAAGAGCGTATCCATCCAACAGGCCATTCAACACGGCTTCCTCAACTCGACGTCGGAGCTCCGCATCCACAGTTTCTGGATCGACGCCTTGGTCGACCAAATCTTGAATGGATGAGAGTAATAACGCCGTGAGTTGCTCAGAAGCAGCATTTTGTGCGTATTGAGATGCCGTAGCATCGACGTTGGAGTTGTATGGTGCAGGTGGAGGTAGGGAAGAGCGCGATTGAAGATAAGCAGATACCTGAGGGTAATCTTCAGAGAGATGGGCGATTGGCTAGTAGACATGAGCATGAAATCAGCAAAGAAAAGTGAGAGACGCACTGATACCCCTTCGTCATTTACTCGATCAAGTACTGCGCCCTTGTCAAGAAGGTATTGAGCCGTTTCGATAGTTTCTACTGTATACAACTGATGATAATGAGAAGTGCTCGAAGAAACAGAAGAAAAAAATATTACTGGTGTATCACCGTCTGAATCAGTGATATTCACGTCTCCTCCTGGTTGAGTTGAGCAGATGCAGCAGAATAAAACAATGTCGACCACTGACCATGAGATATGAGGTATTCCAGAACGTCTATGTGGCCATAGGAAGCTGCTGCATGCCTAGAAGCTGTTTACAATTGTTCCGACTAGCGATTGAAGCAACGGACATTGGAGTATATGTATTTGGATCTGGAGCGTTGGGAGACATGGCTACATTGGCAGTAGAGTCACTGCGTTATTCGCGATAAAGATAAAGATTATAAAGGACAACTTGCAGTGTTGTTCAACTAATTCCTGTGAAATAGCTGAAAGAGACGGGGAAGAGAGAATAAGCGTTGACAAACTTGAACTCGGTCTAGATCTCCGTCCCCAGCAGCAACCCAGATGTTTTTCTGAGGTCTTGAAGGAATAGCCATGATATTTTAGAAGAAAGAAATGAAGACGGCCGGTCTATAGAAAAGGACGCTGCCGGCTGATGGAGTGATCGGAAGATCATATATACTGCTCTCTATAGGTGCATATATACAACTCTAAATCTTCACTGACGAAAAACAAAACAAAAAAGTGTAAAGGAATACAGAACACCAAGTCGAGAAATTTTCAAAGACGTCTGGGAGCAAATTTATGACTTGGGCTGACTGGATGCCTCCTAAACCTGACCTTTACCTTCGTCGACAATCCATTTTCTCCTAGTTGTACCCTCGCCAAATCCTGTATTCCGCTATCATGAGCTTATTTGCAGATAGAGTTTATGGTGACGACCAGCCCTCAAATTCTGCTCAAATTCCTAGATCGCTCGGCGCCGCTTTCAGCTATCCCGCAAATAACTCGTCTTCTCCTCAATCTTCTCTCCGATTACCCAGTATCAATCAGCAAAGTTGTTGTTAGTTCTTCATTTTTCAGTTATTACTCGATCAGTAGCTCATTCTACTTTAAAGATTGGGCTTTACTTTCGGCAGATCTTCAATTCATCTATCTCGATCCAATTCTGCAACTTCATCTCGAAGACCAAGCAAGTCATCTCGTAGGAAAATCCTTAGTGAAATTCGTTCGTTCCGATGAGCAGGAAACAGCGCAAAGAGATCTCGGCAGCGTATTGGAGAGCAAGACCCTCAATGGAAGTATCACCCGGTGAGCTTCTTCCATACTAAATTCTCGAGTCTCGCTCACCGTGTTTTTTCGATTGTAGCGTTCATTTTTCAACAATCTCTCGCATTCGGCGCGTACTCGATCACAATATCCCTCCTCCGTCCTTTACTTCTGCCGCGGATACGGCCTCTGAATTCATGGTCGCTGATATCGTTATCAATTGGGCAGCCGAAGGCCTCGTCTTGTGTTTCATTCACGCAAGTATATCCGCCTCAGATGATGAACATGTCAAGTCTATATCGTCCCCTTGGTGCGGCACTCCTGTCATGACACAGGAGCAGCTCCAGAGCTTGTCTCGGAGTCTGCTGATGTGTTCGCCGGCCCCTGGGAGCTCACATGGACGAGTGTTTCAAATTCTCGCTAATACATCCGCAAGACCATCGCTTTTGAGCTGGCCCCCTCCCCAAGACGGCTCGTCGGATGAAGACATAACCGACCTTGCAAAATCTGTGGATTTAGGCGGTATCTCAACGTCTCAAGGGAAAACAAATTGTACCCGAAGGTTCAAGGCTTTAAGAGATCTTCGCGGGACAGAGGTCGAAAGTGTATATATTCCTCATGGTGGGTGCATTTTTTTCGCGTGTCTAGGGGTCGTAACCAATTTCCGCTAATTGTCTCTTTGCGTGCCGCTTAGGCTCCTTAATCTTCGCATGTCATCAACTTCAAACTTCTCCTTCCTCCTCACCTTCATCGGCTGTTCATTCTCAGACCGCTCCATCCACCAACACATCGACATCAATTCCTCACAATTCTACAGTTGCTTTCATGGGTTACAACGGCTCGGCGACCTCCTATTCCATCCCTCCTCCTGCTCCACACCAGCAAATATACGACTCACAATACTCGCTACCACCGTTGTCCTCTGCGACAACCCTTCCACCACCAAATAGTTCGTATAATTATTCATCAGCGCAGCCGACAGTTCCAGTATCGAGCCAGTATTCGTCATACGCGCATTGGGCTCCTCCATCTCATCAGTCGGTGCAAAGCCTTCGATCGGGATTCTGGAATCATCATTCCTCTAGCTATGAAAATGGCTCTAGTGGTTCTCCTGGTCTCCCTTTGAGTGGAGGACATCATTCCCACGGAAGTTATGCTCGGCCTTTCTCGCCGTACGGCTCTCATACTCACTATTCCTCGAACAATGACGGTCATCTAGACGGGTTGAATGAGGACACTCCGTCTCCGACTTCGGCCACGTCCTCTGTCACTGACGTTGTGCCGCCCCCGAGGCGCCGTGTGTCTCCTAGTTCTCGCGATTACCGAGAGGGTAGTGGTGCGTCAGGCGGAAGGGAACGTCATGGCAATAGGCCGTCTGGATTGCTCAAATGCAGCAGCTGTAAGACAACTACCAGTCCAGAGTGGAGAAAAGGCCCCAGCGGCAAAAAAGAACTTTGCAATGCGTAAGTCACGCCTTTCAATTGCTTTATACTTATCCTAGTCAATCATGCTAATCGATGTACTTATGATGTCCTTCTTCTGATAGATGTGGACTTCGCTACGCCCGCTCGCGTGCTAAGAAGGAAGGTCGTGTCGCATCCAGTAATGGCCGAAAACGCAAAGACAAGGCTATAAAAAGAGAGCCATCTACTCCACCTTCTGCGTCGTCAACCACGTCCGCCCCAAGCTCTTATTCTCCTTCTGGACTCGTTCCTTATCATTCTTCTGCCTCGCCTTATCCATCGACTGCAACGCTAAGAAGGGTGTATTACGATGATGCAGGCCCTTTTTCTTCTGGAAATGATATATATGGTACTTCTCGGAGTGTCGGTACGTCCTCACCCTCGCCTCCTGCTGGAGCCGCAGCTCCGGCTGGTGGATATACGCACTACGTCAGTGACTCTATAGTACACGCACCGCATAACACTAGCCATCACCGTTCAAGCTACTATGGATCATCGATCCCTTCTCCACTCGCTGTTAATCCTCCGATGTTGCAATCTCAATCTTTTGAACGAGATCATAGGGATCGCGAGGGATTGCCGCCCACGCCTGTCAGCGCGGAGCCGAGAGGAGCGTCATTCTTCGAGGCCAGCTATGAACGCAAAGATGCGCCTCGTGGCTATGAGAGAGAATACGAGCGCGAAGGCCGAGCTAGAAGCTTGGTCACTGGCTGAAACCAAAGTTTGTCGATTTTCTCGGATGTTTCCTTCTGTTTTGGTTCTTTTTTCTAGGCTCTTGTATGTTTACTAGTGATTGATTCCCATTCTCGTTTGACCCCAAGCCGCTGTTTGATTTTAGTCCTTTTTTCGGATTCGAAGATGTACATTTTCGTCCTGCATTGTCCCGTTCCACTTTCGCATCAGCTTGTAGAAACAGCATACGTACGTACGATACGCCATCCTTCTCATCGGATCTCGCCCGACCTAACGACTAAAGTACCTCACAGTAAAATAACGTTTCTAGTATATTATTCTCGGTTGTGTTTCGACAACTTGAAGCATTTGTCTGCTCAATTGTCTATTACCTTGTTTTGTGATCTTACCTACAGCTCCTTTATAAATAGTTGAAGTACTTTATTAGTGCAATTCGGTGTACCACTAATATTATTGGATTCTGGGTTTCTTAGAATATGCATCCATTGAAAATAAAGGCCATATAATGTGCTTTGACTGGTGGGTATAATTTCGCGGCAATCAAAACCTCTGCTATTTCTTTATTATCAATCACCATGGCTGAAGAAAGTCCCTCCAAAGTTGTTGAAGATTTCCGTGAAGCTCCAGAGAAGTATGTGCGTTGGTATCTCCGGTGGTTATTCAAAACCCTCATACTGCCTATTGTGCCGTTAGATCTGCTCGAGTCGCTCTTCCCGCTCCAGAGCAAAGTTCAGATGAAGAAGACGACTTGGAAGAGAAGTATGAAGTCGAAGAAGGCGATTTTTTGCAGGATTGGCCAGATGATACCGAAGTGCGTGTATAGCGTGTATAGTCAGGCTTTAACTAATGCTTTCATGCTCATATTTCCCGAACTAAGGACCTTGAATTGGTACATTCGCGTATTGGTTCCCTGGATGAACTTCGTCTTGCAAGATTTGCCAATCATCTCAAACGTTTATGTCTTCGTCAGAACCACATTTCATTTCTAGATCCTCAAGTCTTCCACCTGTTGACAAAGCTCGAGGAGCTCGATCTTTATGATAACAAGATCAAAGATCCTGGCTCTGCATTGGACAAACTCTCAAATATTTCGTTAGTTGTCTAGCTCTCTGCCATTAGATCTAGCAACCTACTAGCTTGCAGCGTCCTTGATCTCTCTTTCAACCTCATTCGTTCGGTACCCGACTCAATTACTTACTTGACATCGCTGAAAACGATATATTTCGTGCAAAATCGTATTACAAAAATAACAGGCCTTAATAGCTTGATCTCACTGCGAAGCCTTGAACTTGGGGGTAACAGAATCCGTGTAAGTGTTCTGGTGGTGGAGGGTTGTCAGCCAACATTATCAGAACGACCTCTATGACTCCTGCGAAAGGCTCATTATACTGTCACTTAGAAAATTGAAAATCTCGATAGCTTGGTAAATCTGGAGGAACTTTGGCTTGGAAAGAATAAGATCACAAAGCTGGAGGTTGGTTTCTCCGTATACTTCTATCTATGAACAATTTCTAACCTTTGCCTTAGAATATCTCATCGCTACAGAAACTAAAAGTCTTGTCAATCCAGTCCAATCGTATAACGGTGATCGAAGGCCTAGAACGACTAACAAATCTGGAAGAGTTGTATCTCAGTCACAACGGCGTGAAAAAGCTGGAAGGTTTGGATAACAACGTACATGTCTTTTCAACTTGACTGCAAGGTTCCGGCTAAACGATTCGTTCAGACTAAACTACGGACACTTGATCTGGGTAGTAATTTCATTCCAACCATTGAAAACGTATCGCACTTGGTACAGCTGGAGGAATTATGGGCAAGTCATATGTTGGCAAACACTACAGGCTTTTTTCTTATTTGGTCGCTTACAGATGAATGGAAACCAAGTGCCAGACCTCCGTTCTCTGGACTCACAATTGGCCCATATAACAACCCTTGAGACGCTATATCTGGAAGGCAACCCATGTCAGAGAAACGACGCCTCGGGTTATCGTAGGAAGATCATGTTAGCTCTCAAACAGCTGAAGCAAATCGACGCGACGTAAGTTACCGGTATTATGGTGTTGACATAAACTGAACTGAAGATTTTCAGATATGTCAAGATTTAAGATGGGTCTGAGAACTTGTGAATATATTGTAGTTCTCGTATTGTATAGTTGAAAATGCTCTTTGAACTTCTCACGCACTCTTATGTCTTGGTCGCCTTCTGCTTCAATCTCGACTTTGATCACTCACTCTGCATTATTGAAAAGCAGCCCCTCTGAACCCTATGAGACTGTACCCTTGGAACTTATATCTGAAGCGCAGACTAAAGGCTACGACAGTGTATGTTTACCATTGACCACCGAAGCCTGGCGAAAAAGATGGACAGAGATGTGTCTCATGCCGTCTGATTCTGTCCATCCGGAAAATCGATCGAGGGAAAGTAGACGGGAAAGCAGGCTTCTAAGACGAGACTCGGCAGTTGAAAAAAAGGCAGAGGCTTGGAGAGAAAACCCATGTTTTGAGTGGGACGAAGTTACGATCACCAGATTAGGTGCGTGATTAGTTGAAGACAACCTGCTTTTATGCAAAGGTTTTTCTCTCAGATGAAGCAGCAAGTATTACTGCTATTGTCTCAGAATGGCTTGAGCTGGATGCCGAAGACGATGGGATTCGCTACGATGCAGAAATTGTATGTTTCAACGGTTCTATCAATGCGAATGCAGTTAATTTTGTCATTCCAGGCTTTACAACAAGAATTGGCATATGCATCGTATTTGACGATCCATACTGCTATTCTTCCTGCGCCTCGGAATCGCAATCACATTGCTTCGTATGCCCGAACGGTCCGAGCTTGTCTTCAAAAAGCCCCGTTCATGAGTATTGCTATACGTTTACCAGTCTACGACACAACTTCGGTTACAGAACCTATCGTACCGGTATCTCCATCAAGCTCATCATCGTCATTGCAATCTTCTTCAACGCCTTCGACGCCCCGTTTGTTCGTGTCGAATAGCACAGATAGCTTAGGTAGAGCATCGGCTAATCCAGCACCTTTAGAAGCACACATTGATGCGGCTTGGGAGACCTGGGATCTCATTAGGTCTATCTGTGACTACAATATACGCCTGACTTTGGGTAAATCAAGTTTTGTTTTGCTCATCTGTCGAAAAATAATTGTTTCTAGCCTTGGATTTGACGCCTCCACTACCGAATAGCCCAGGTGTTCTTAGCAAGTGGGCAGCGGAGGCGGTCCGTTATATCTTCCTGCCTTCGACTACTTTCATCGCCAACGCGAAAGGTTACCCAGTACTTCCCAAACCCACACAGAACTTTATCCGAGATAGTATGACGGTATGTTAGTCTGGGGTTCGTCCCGCTTAGAGCACTCATTGCGTGCTTCAGCATCGGCCCAATATCATCATTTCTGGTGCCTCTTCGGGCTTACATATGCGGGGCGGCGAAGACGCATATTCGCAATATGTCCGGCATCTTGAAAGAACGAGCTCTGTAGTACAAGCAGCAGAGACCGCAGGCACCGTCGAAAATTTTGCTCAGGGGTATCAAGACTACCTGCAAGCACCCTTGCAAGTAAGTGGATAGTTCCTTCAATGTTCTCATTGGAGGCTTTGAACTTTTTCTCAGCCCCTTATGGATAATCTACAAAGCATCACCTATCAAACTTTCGAACAAGATCCAGTAAAATATCGGAGCTACGAAGAGGCGAGTTTTAGCTCGATGCCTTACCTTTGGCCGTCAGCTGATATCCGTTTGTAGGCTATCTACAAGGCTCTTCAAGAATGGCCTTATCAGGATAAAATGTTAGTTTTCACTACACCTCAGCGTCAAGTCATCTCATGCGCAGATTTGATCAGCGTTATTTGCGTTGCAGGGGCAGGCCGAGGACCTTTAGTTGCACGTTCCTTATCTGCTGTTGACCGAACCAAGCGAAGGAATGTTCATATCTATGCAATCGAGAAGAACCCCAATGCTTTTGTCACGTATGCGTGTATCTCATCATCTGTCCTAGGTCTGAAGCTGATGCTTAGCACCAGATTGCAGAATCGTCAGCGTATGGAATGGAAAGATCGCGTACGGCTAATCTTTGGGGATATGCGGTCGATTGTGGTTGCTGAAAAGGCTGACATCCTTGTCAGTGAGCTTTTGGGGTCCTTTGGCGATAATGAGCTTAGTCCTGAATGTCTTGATGGGGCAATGAGGTTTTTGAAACGTCAGTTTCTTTTTTTTTTTTTGAGTACCGTTGGTTCTGAACCTATCTTTCAATTAGCTCAAGGTATATCTATACCATCCTCGTACACAGCTCATCTTGCACCCTTGTCATCTTCCAAGTTATACAATGACGCGAGGGCTATCACTGACGAGAAAAGCTTAGAAACGCCCTATGTGGTTATGTTTCAAGCTGTTAACCTCCTCAGTGGTGAAGGACCAGGACCGAGTGGTTTATGTGGGCCCCAAGTTCAGGAATGTTGGGAATTTGAGCATCCAAGGAAAAATCTTGTACTGAATGATCAAGGTGTGCAACATAGTTTCTCCTTCGTTTGTCAACGCGATCCTACTCACTCGCCTTTTAGGGCTACCACCAACAAATAGCCACAACGCCCGGTCAGCTAAACTACGCTTTCATATCCCGCATGCAGGTGTACTACAGTTAGTACCTTGTTTCCTTTATCATTAGTGCCGATCCTCAATTTATCTAGTGGTTTGGCAGGCTACTTTGAAGCTGTTCTGTACGGAAATATCGGCTTGAGTATACATCCCCACCGTAAAGACCAAATATCGAAAAATATGCTAAGCTGGTTCCCTCTCTTTTTTCCATTCAAGGTCCGTGGTCTCCACACTGTCATTTTGCAGAATTCTCGAAAGATACGTTAGGAACCATTATACCTACCAAGCAACTGCGAGTTGCAGGTATCGATTTGGAGACTGACGAACGAACGCCAAGTGTGGTACGAGTGGCATGCCGAGTCTTTTTTGGGATCGATCGGAGGAACATCGACCACGTCGGGCGGAGGACAATCGTTGGTGTCACCGACTGTTGGTGTACCGAGCCCGTTGATCGACGCTATCGATCTCGTACCTCGTTCCAGCCCCTTACTGCGCGATGGGCTTGAACGATCTACAGCTACACTGGTCAAAATAGGTCACACAAGTCTGCACAACGCGGGAGGTCGGAGCAACTACATTGGACTGTGAACTATGGGGCGAGGCAGGTTATCGAGCACCGTGACGCCGCAACCAAAAGTATTTAAATCGGTATAAATTGAAATAACCAGCGATCATTCTCCCAATTTCTGGCGTGTGCCATAAGCCGTATATGCATGAAACGTTGCGAAGAGAGGAGCTTGCCCCTAATACCCTCCTTATAAAGGACCCACATCGCTCTCCTGCGACTTGTTTCGTCCCACCACCTCGCTCAACATGAAGTTTTTCACGATTTCGCTTGCTGTTGCATCATTCGTACCAACTATTCTCGCCCAATTGACCATCAACTCTCCGTACGTGTTTACATGTCCTAAGTGGGTGTCTACTAACAGATGAGTAGTACCGGCCTTACTACGTGTGGTGAGCTACCATTTCCAGGGGTATTGTCGAATTTCTGAACGTCAAGTAGAACCCACTTTGCTTCAATGGAGCGGCGGTACACCTCCCTACTTCATTTCTGTGATTCCTGGTGAGTCGAGAGATATCTTCAAAAAGTATTGATTCCTGAATATTCTCGTCTTAGGCGGTCAACCCAACGCAACCCCTGTACGGCATTCACGCACTCCATTCACGCACCCTTTTTGATCGTTCTAAACTACAGCTGAAAACGTTTGATTCCACGTCCGGGGCGTCTCTAACTTGGAGCGTGGACATTTCCGCTGGCACTTCAATGTTCGTATTTCCTTTTCTATTGAGCTCCTCGTTCTAACCGCGGCTATAGCACTATTGCGATCAAGGACAGCACTGGAGCTCTCGCTTACAGTAGTCAAGTTAGCATTGGGGCAGGCTCTTCGACGAGGCAAGCTTTACCTACTACCTTAAGCGAGTTTTAGGATTGATCTCTTTTTTGGTGATTAGCTGCGTCACCTCCAGTGCTTCCACTGCGTATGCCGTTTCTCTGTGTTTGTTCGAAGGAATTACTGATCTGGGTTGACTTTAGCAATGGCACGTCCGTCACTTCAGCTGGCGCGACCAGCGTTGGTTCTTCCACCCTTCCACCTGGAACGACTGCCAACGTTGGCTCTTCCGCCCGTGCAGCTGCAACGACAGTCAGCAGTAGCAGCAGTAGCCCTACCACCACCGCTAAAGCAAGTTCCACTTCATCCAGCTCCAATGCTGCCTCGCGTTCGTTTGCTAGCTATGGCGTTGCCGGGTTGATGGGCTTCGTCGGGGCTGCCTTGTTCTGAAATTTATAGATATGGCATCAATATTTCCTTGTCCTAATCCCTAACATAGTGCATTAAGTACGATTCATTCTCGTTCCTTACCTTATATATGTGATGATCTACTGCATTTGTTCGTTGAATTTTAGGTCCTCTGTGGTGGGCATACTGGAAAGACCAATCAACCTGGGACTCATGGTAAGCCCGACGTTCCCGAAAACTCGCTGGCGAACAAACAAATCGTATTCACGTCAGAGAATCAGTAAGCACAGTTTCCGTCCTCGTTAAACCATTTCGTCCGGTTGGACCGCGCCATCGAAGCAAAAGCTTTTCCAGCTTTAGGACCATCGCGGGATTGGCACAATTTCCAATGTATATGAAGAGATCGTAGCCAACAGAGAGAAGAAAGCACATGACGACTGCAAGCATCCAAATGTCGGATGTTGGTAACGATGTTCAACTTATCGAAGAACATCCTGAGGAGGATCTCGAGACAGAACAACTCAGCTTCGTGCTGGGTTTGTTCATTTGGGTACCAGATGAATTCACCGAAGTCGCATAGCTTCTAGGAACGGTGATATAAACTGAACTTCTTGGACCACGTTGTGCTTATGAAGATATTTCGATGAAAAAGCCAGCTAGCCTCTCCCAGCGTTGAACCTATCGAGTCTATTAACACTTCTATCACAATGCATGGTGTAGCCTATTCTCCAAAACATCCCAAACTTCTTGCCCTCGTGTTACTTAGCATCGGCAACGCGAATCTTGAGTGCGGGTTGTGTAGCGGTCCATTGCCAAGTCTATTCAGTATAACCTGCATGTGTGCATGCACTCGAATTGGGATTGGAGATTGAAGAGTTTAATCATTGCATTCTATGACATAGTGGACCAGGTATCGAGAGAGATCGTACCATCTTTGGCGATCTAGGTCTTTCCATCGTGGGATAGAACGAAGCTTGAGGCACAAAAATTGATCATGTTCAAATACTTGCAATAGTTAGACTTATATGATAAAGACTTACTTGAGCATAATGCAAACTTCAAGCTGCCTATCAGATCAACCCATTGAGATAAACAGCGCGATGTTCAGCGGAGCGTTGCATAAGCAGCGTGCATGTTAGTCGTTTTTTGGCATAGGAAGCTAGACTCGTTGGTTGTTAAGCTTTAAGCCTGGCTAGCTAGAGCTAGCTAGCCGTCGTACGAATCGTAGTTAGGGTCGTTCCCAGTTTGATACGCGAACACGTGAGGATTCATCAAAGTCAGTGCCTATAAATGGTTAACCCGACACGTGGGGCTTACTTCCTTTTTGATTGTTGTTCGGGACATCGGACTTTCACTATCTCTTTAGTCTTGGTCCCTTCCTGGTCAAGCAAACATATACCTCGCAAATTCTTTCTGGGTCCAGAAATGTCTGCTACAGAAGTAGCTGAGGCCATGGACAACATTCCAACCGTCATTAACGAGCCCGAACATCAGATTCATAACACAGCTTTTCTCGACTCAAATATCTCGTTAAAAACTATGGAAGACGAGGCAGATGTCATTTTCGCTTTGAATGGAGTCGCGAAGGGCGGAGGAGATTCCAGTCATGACGCGTCACATATTATAGCGCAAGAAGTGCGTAAATTTTTGTTATCGTGTGACGATACGCCTCTGAAACTACATGTCTACACAAGCCGGAGCATCTTTTTGTGGGGAAGGAAGAGAATGGCATACTCCACAACGAGAATGATACGGATTTGGTGGTAAGCTCAGCTTCCTGTGGCACTCTTGGAGAGACAGGCTTAACCTCGATTAAAGAACGGTATTTCTCAACGAGATGATATTTTGGAGGAAACAAAGAGTATTCAAGCTTTGGCAGGAGAGGTAGGTAAAGTTTGCTCGATATACAATGTACCTGAACAGTTTTATGCGTCCCAGAACGAAGAACCCAGCAGCAACGCTAGCACAACGCAGGAAGACGATTCGGCGACTACCGAAACAAGCGCTGCTGAAGATGTCGAGCAAGCCCGGGCCGAATTGGCACTTGACGCGTCGAATGACCAGGTGTCGAATACCCAGGTTGAAGATGGTGTTACAGACGATACGGAAGGCCTGAAACAACCTCTCGAAGTGCTTATCGAGCAAGTCCATTCCGAGGAATTGAACAGACAAGTTGATTCTCACTCGTCGGAAGATTCTGGTCTTATGGTAGACGAGAGTAGCGTCACGGAGGCAAATGCTGAACTAGAGGAAACTACAAATGCTGAGACGGAGTCAGCCCTCCCAGCAGATATTCCATCGGTGCAAGAGGTAGAGGACTCTGTAATTGAAATTGCAGCACGTGCTGCAGACCCAGCATCTACACCAGTGCAGCAAGGTAAAGCATGCGATTATTCTTGTTCTCTATACAAGATACTGATTAGATTTGTTAGAAAACGATGCCGTTGAAGAGGATTTAGCTATCAACAACTCCGGTGACATTCCGGCCCCGTCGCAGGAATTGATGGAATCTGTACAACAACTGGAGAACGAGGAAGTTGCCGCTGACCCGGTTGTGAACGTGGCTAACGAGTCTCTAGTCGACACTGAGACCAAACAGGTCGAGCCTGAAGCTTCCGAAACCCCTGCTCCAGAACCTATCGTGGAAGCGGAAAGTGCTACGGACGAAGTCGCAGAGGACTTCCAGGCAGAGACTATAATCGATGAGCCAGTCGGCGAAGCCAACCAAATCGAAACTGAAGTTGCCGAAAGTCCTGCTCCTGACTCGGAGCCGATAGTGGAGAGAACCCCTCCAGAAATCTCAGAAGAGGTTTCCCAGGCAGAGGAGGAGTCGGTCAAGCCTGAAGTTTACGAAAGCCCTGCTCTGGAAAGTGTTGCTGATAAGGTTGCGGAGACTACGATTGAGGAGTCGACCGACCGAGAAGCTTCCGAGCCTACGATAGAGAGTGCTGTAGACGAAGTAGTAGATGGTCCTCAAGTGGAGTCTGTAGTCGAAGAGCCCCGCGTCGAAACCAGCGAGGTCCAACCTGAGGTGTTTGATCGTGCCCCAGAGCCTGCGGTGGTGGATACGGGCGAACAGGCGGAGAGTACTCAGGTGGAAAATATGATCGAAGAAGAGCCAGCCGTCGAAACAAGGAAGGTCCAACCTGAAGTTCCTGATCCTAGTGCGATACTGGATGCTACTGACAAAGTGGCAGAGGGTACTCAGTTGGAGAATGTGATTGAAGAAGAACTAGCCGGCGAAACCAGCAAGGTTCAACCTGAAATTCCCGATCCTACTCCGGAGGCTGTCGTAGTGGAGGATGTTGACATGGCGGAGGGTGCTCAAGTGCAGAGTATAGTTGAAGAAGAGTCCGCCAACCTTGAAATACCCCAGCCTGAAAAGACTACTGAAGAAAACCCCGTCGCTGAAACCAGTGTGGTCCAAGACGAAGATCACGATACCGCTCCAGAGTCTGTTGTTGTGAATGATGATGACGAGGTAGCAGAGGGTACGCAAGCGGAGACTACGGTTGATAAGCCTCACCTTAAGGCACCCGAGCCTGAAGTAACTATCGGTGAGGACCCCGTCATTGAAACCAGCAAGGGTCAAGCTGGAGTTCACGATTCCATTTCGGAGTCTGTTGTGGATGTTGATGACGAAGTAGCAGAGGGTACTCAAGTGGAGACTGTGGTTGATGAAGACTCAGCTCAACTTAAAGCACCCGAGCCTGAAGTAGCTATTGACGAAGACCCCATCGTTGAAACCAGCAAGGTCCAGGGCGAAGTTCATGATCCCGCGCCGGAGTCTGTCGTGGATGCTGTTGATGAGGTGATGGAGGCTACTCAGGCAGAGGCCATAGTAGAAGAGCCTGCTACTGAAACCAGCTCGGTGGAGCCTGGAGAGTCAGAAAATGCTGCTCCCGAGCCTGAGTACACTGCTGATGAAGTGGCAGAGACTCAGCAGTTAGACGAGGTGATTTCTGAACCCAATCCCGAATCTAGGGTGGAGAGTGCTGCCGATGAAGTGGTAGAAACTCTTCATTCTGAAACCGAGGGATCTACGACTCCGGATAAAGCTCCTGATCTGGTAGTAGATGAAGCTGGGGAAAGCAATGAGGAGCCTGAGGTTCTTGCTCCTGAGCATGTGGTAGAGAATGTAGCTGATGGAGTGGCCGACAGTCATCTGGTGGAAGCTATAGTCGAACAGCCGTTTGTTGAAACCAGCCAGGTCGAGTCCGACGCTTTTGAAATTTCCGCACCCGAACCTGATCATGCAATGGTGGAAGCGGTAGTTTCTGATTCTGCCCCCGAGCCTACAGTGGAGAGTGCAGGCGATGAAGAAAGGGCGGCTGTAGAAACTCTACTCGAAGAATCCTCGAATCCGGTTGAGGAGGAAATCCCGGTGCAAGAAACTGTCCCTGAACCCGAAGTTGAAGCAGTGCTTACTACTGAAAGCACCCTGGATAATGCTCCGACTGAAATTTCTACTTACCCTGCGGTAGAGAGAAGCGAAGAAGGGGCAGAGGAACCTTACGCTGAAGAGTCTTCGTTGGTTAACGACGCTGTAGGTGCCACTGAAATACCCGAAAGCCAGACGACAGATTTGGCCTCTGAATCGGAACAAGCTTCTTTTACACCACTCGACGAACCTTCCTCGGAACTGGTGGAAGATGAAACCTCGTCAGAGAGGGACTTGCCTGAAAACAATGCTTCTGTGGTTGTCTCTGAAGCTCCAGTACCAACGACTGCTGCTGGAGTAGTAGCTGATGAAGGGGTGGAGTCCAGGGAGGAGTCTCAGATTGTCGAAAATCCAGAGGTAGACATTCCCCTCGTCGGCTTGCAGGCAGCTCCCGAATCTGGAAATTCATTTGCAGAAGAAATGCCCGCTGATGAAACAGTAAACGCTAACACTGTTGAAAATGGTGAGCAACTTTTTCAATCGTTGAAATTACCAAAGCTGAACTGGCGATAGATGTTGTTCTGCCAGAAGACTCCGAGTCTCATGTTCGTTCGGAGCTCTTGCGGGAACCATCACCGGGCCCCAAGGACGATGCAGTTTCGCTGCCCGAGATTCCCGTCGTGGATGCCCCAATTCTACCACCTGCTAATGTATCATTTACAACAGTCGATCATTCATCACCTAGAGAAACCACCGAAGAAGTTTTGGCCATCAGTGACATTCCTGCAAACCATCTTCCACCCGCACCTGCAAGCATTGTCCATTCTGGTGAAACACCCGGACCACAGCTTGCTCTCAGCTCTAGTGAAATCGTCACTGCTGCGTTGGCTGCCGAGGATGCTGAGGACGATGTGGAAACGTCAGCGCATTATCGTCCCGAAGCAAGTGAACGCACCCCTGACGTCGTTGACCAGCTTGAAGAGGTCAACATCGATGTTGAGCAGGACGAGGTTCAAGTCAAGGATGAAGCTGAGGGTAAGTCGTATCTCGCTTATTTTCTTCGGCTAATATACGCGCATTAGTTGAAGGAAGCTCATCAGATGAGGTAAATACAGAGCAGCAACAGCAATTAGTCGTTGAAGCGAATGTTCTGGATGAACCGCATGTATTCCAGGAAGCAGCTATCACCATTGGCGAGGAAGCTACAGACCTTTATAGCTTAAACGCTGTGGAGAAGGTAGGAGACGAACTTGAACCTACTGAGCCTGCGGTCGAAGCTTTGGCTGCCGATGGCCAAGATAACGTTTCTCCGGAATCGTTGGAGGCTGGTCTTAGCTCAATTGAGGCTGAAGGGACGTTGGTTGTAAACTCTGATGACATCGAGTCAAAAGTCAATGAGGTGGATGCAGTGCAGCCTCTGGAGGTAGCTGAAGTTGAAGCAATGGAACGTTCTACAGCGAATGCAGAAATCACTGTTGATAGTGACATTGAACCCACCCCGGAAACTGCAAGCGCAGAAGTTGCTGTCGCTGAACCCCCTTCTCACGACGTCGAGGACGTAGCTTCGGCGCAGTCGCTTGGCGAAATCGATACCTCGAACCTGAGTGTCAACACTCCTGAAATCGAACGGCCCAAGTCCCCCTGGACGCCTTCATACAGTGTTACCAGTCAAGGTCCTGGAATAGATAAAGAAGAAGACATCCCAGAAATCGAGCAGCTTCCCTCAACTATCACGACTGGCGCAGAGACCCAAATACCAGCTGTTCAAGTCACGGACGAGGAGGTTGATGTTCCCGCTGCCAATGTAAGTTTGGTTATTCTTATGGTTTTGTATCGCTAATGAAAATTTCTTAGGTCGAAGCAAAGAGTGTTCCATCGAGGCCGTCATCGCCTTGGGTGTCCTCGTATTCTGTCTCTATCCAAGGCAGTCCTTCCGTTTCTGCTCATGCCAGCCCTGTACTCGTTGCCACCGACCTGCCCAAGGAGAAAGAAATCATCGATCAAAGCTTCGATTCACAAGTAGAATCCGTTCCAACCGATTATGGTTCTGCTAGATTAGAATCAATTATCAATGGAAGTGCAGAGTTTACTGAATCCCAGAAATTCGAGGAAGAATCTGCCCCCGAATTTTCAGTGTCTGGTGAAGCACCCGCAGATTCGACGGAATCTGCTGTTGCCACTGACTTTGATGCAATCGCCGCACCTGTTTTGGCCCTTGAAGATTCGGTACCAAATGTTGACTCTATCTTCAGCAACTCCGACTCAAAAGACGAGAGCGTCGAGGAACCTAGAGAACTATTGTCGGCGAACTTGAATTCGGATAACCTGGCGAGCGCACCAACTGAATCATCTATGTTTTCTCCAGTCCCCGAGCTTACTCTCCCAGCTCAGCCTGAATTCGATATTGAACCATCTGCTGAGATACTCTCTGTTGAAAAGGATCAGTTTGTGGAAGAGGTGTGTTTCTGCTCTGACCCTTACCTGCAGAATCTTATATAGCATTTCGACAGCCTGATAACAAGCAAGACAACGTATGTTAACCTTTCTTTACGGAACATTTAACTTCATGAACTGACAACGTGTTTGGTGCATGTTCTCAGGGCACACCTGTAGTGTCTAGCGATGTCACTGATGAAAGCGTGCCAGTTTCCACAGCTCTTTCTCCGTCGGAGGCTGTTGGAATGGAGAGGCCCAAATCACCATGGGGTTCGTATGAGGTGACGAATCAATCCGGCTCGAAAACTCCCTTGGAAGAGCCTGCGGTTGTTGAAGATGTTGAGGAGCTTGCATCGTTTATCGCTGATATACCTGCAGCAGAAAGTGTTCAGGAGCCAGTTCCTGAGGAGGTAGAACCTACGGAGGCAGAACCCAAGGAGGCAGAACCTAAGGAAGACAGAGTCTCTGCGGACAAGTCCAAGGTATGTTCCCATTGTGCTTCACTTAGTTTCCGCTAAGTTTCGCAATAGTTGACGGTGGACACCACCCAGAGCGACGCTCCCGAACGACCTAAATCTCCGTGGACGCCTTCTTACTCGGTGTCTAGGCAGGGATCCCGAGTGTTTAATGAGACGAAAGATGAGTCCGAACTTGAGAAAATAGAGCAATTACCTCCTCCGAGTGCTCAGAGTCCAACTGTAAGTATCAGTGTTGCTTCCGCGCTTGCACAAATTAACATGTACAGGCCGTTTCCCAGGATGGAGAGGCCCCTAGTACATCCGCCGGTCAAGAGCTGGTCGCCAGTAGTAAAGAACCTACTAGCTCTAGTGAGGCATTCCCGACCATCGAAGAAGCTGAAAATACAGAGTAAGTACCCCTTTAATCTTACGCTCCATTTTTGCTGACTAGGGTTAAATAAAGCCAAGTGGGAGATACTCTTACTGTGACCAAAGAACGCAAGAGACTTGAATCCACAGCTTCGTCGTTATTCTTCCCAGGGGGTTGGTTCTCAAGACCTCCCGCTGGAAGAGCATCTCTGGACAATGCTCAAGGAGAGATTATTTCGCCGAAAGCTTTATCTCCAACCGAAGGACCTTTGTCTTCCATTGCACCAGTGCCTTCCGTTTCTGAACCTGCGGCTGTCGAGGGGGCTGAAGTTGCTGAAGGTAGCAAAGAGAAGAAGGAAAAATGGTGTGTTGTAATGTGAAACTGTCGGTTTCAAGTTTTTATTTGCTATCTACGACTTGAGTTATGACCGTAATGTCTTTGACTGAATCTTCTCTACTCCATACCATTAGTCGGAATCACTGCTTAATTTTACACAAGGTACATAGTCGCATCGCATGGCAATTCGTAGTACATGTACAGAGAGGTTTTGAGATTAGTCTCCGCCTTTCTTTTTCTTTTCTTCCACTATTTCCACATTATCCGCTGGAATGCCCTTGAGAAGACCCACCTCTCCCTCGATCATCTCAAGGACTTCATCGCTCACATCTCCCTGGACCACGATTTCCTCTTGACCTTGAGGATTCTTTGTGACAGATGCACCTGTGGCAAATTTGGATGCAAACTGTTTGGCGGCTTTTTTGAGATCGATGCCAAACGCTTCAAGCCCATGTATGGCGGTGACATGTTTCCGCTTGTTGCGCTCAATCCTTTTGATAGTGATCTGGTAGTTTTACAGATCGGTGATTGAGTATATAGCAATTTGTGATAACGGACCTGCGACGCCAACTTCTTCTTCAATGCAGCATCAGCTTTAGCCTCGGCTTTAGCTTCCTTTTTAGCAGTATCCTTCTCTAGCTTTGTCTGTGCTTCCAAGCTCAATGTTCCTATCTTGGCCTGTAGAGCCTCTGTGAATATTCATTTATCAGTAGGCAGCTGGTTATCCGTACTGAAGCGCACCTTCAGAATAGTACTTGTTATACACATCGATGTCCTTTTCTTGTAACCATTCTTTGCATCGCGTTATATGTTCCCCGAATTCGCAGTATTCCACGGGAAATGTGCAGACTAGAAGGAACAGCCGAGCCCTCAGTGTCTCGATGGGTTTGAGAAGTGACTGAAGCACTCAGACCTCCGCAATACAGGACTTGAACCGGGGGTTTTGGCTCTGGTGGTGGTGGCCCTTCCGCTTCCTCTGAAGCCACAGGCGCTGGTTCAGCAGCAGGAACCTTATCGGACTTGTCGCGATTCTTCTTGGCGGGCATGATGATGGAAATAACAAAACTGCGGACCGTTGGTCCGATGAGCCCGAACACGTTCATGATTTACTCACTGTCCATTTTATTGCGTGCTCAATTCATGCAGTGGGCTAAACTTCCTTAATTTCTTAAATCCACCAGTCATGGTCTCGCCCAAAGTCATTGTAGAAGTCAACTACGCTCAGTTGAATGGAAACCAACTGGTATATTGATATATGTACCTGTAGAAGTCAACTACGCTATGAGATTATTAGTGAATGGTTTAAGCATAAAGTATATACGAACAAAGCTCACCTCAGTTGAATGGAAACCAACTGAGGTGGCTCGAAGACGCCGTCGAACGTGATAAGGTAGGTACTGTACAGTTATCGGTAAACACGGCGTATATGAAAATGATATGTCAAAGCGGGGAATACTGTCCCAATAGAGCGTACGGAGTAGTACTCCAACATTCATACTGTGGT
The DNA here is from genome assembly GCA_015501585.1 of Rhodocollybia butyracea. NCBI lineage: Eukaryota > Fungi > Basidiomycota > Agaricomycetes > Agaricales > Omphalotaceae > Rhodocollybia > Rhodocollybia butyracea. Next base: position 226,349 of record JADNRY010000053.1, on the reverse strand, counting down.
ACGTTCGCAGAAAAAGGTTTTGATTTTGGAGACGCCCTGCTTCAATCATATCATCATCGCTGCTTTCTGTGTACTGTCCATAAAAAGTTGGGCGGTGCAAGAGATGCGGTGGGAGGTTTGATTTCAATACGACCAGTGACAGCCATCATTTAGGGGGAGCGAAGGCGCCAGATTTAAATTTATTTTTCGTGCGGCGGTTGATGTTAGACTTCAAGCCAGCAAACCTGGAGATTCTCGCGACGCTACGTAAATAATGTTAGTCCGATATTTTGTCCGGGGTCAAGCGGAGGATGGGTGTCAAGTAATTGTCAAAAAGGGTAAAGCTCGTTCATCAGACGCGTCATTGTTTGGTCGACGCGTGAGTAGCCTGACGTGTCTTAAGTCGGAGAACATGTCGCTAGAGTCACGGTCATATGATTATCCAGTGTTGTGTCTAATCCATATATTAAGAAAGTCAGCTACATATATGGATGGTCTCTGAGGAATAATGCGACGAGACCCAAAGCGCTCAGCATCAGGATAACAAGTCTGCTCCCAGCTTTGAGCTCTCTCTTTCCAATTTTGCAGGGGTACTACACCAGCATCGCCTCCACCCTTCTGCTGAAGCCTAGTAGCTCAACACAAAAGTCGCACTCACTGTGAGAGTTTTACCTCGTGAGGTAGAGACTTGGAGTGATTCGGATGATTGGATGGATGGGTTTAGCTCGTGATTCACAGTCGACGGAACACGGTGACGAAACGGGAGAGAAGTGCTTTGTATTTTGAAAATCAATTTAAAATAAAAACATTGAGTCTATGCACATATTTTCTATATATCTGGGTATCTACAATATCCGGGAAAATGTGTATTGTCAGATCGCTGGTGGTAATATTCTATGCGGGTAAGTAGTCACGAATGAACAACAGAGTGAGCGAGTGGCGGGAAAATGAAATACGGAAAAGTAAAAGATTTAGCCCTCTTCGTACCTCTTCGTACCCCTTCGGATAATATAGACACCATCATCCGCCCCCCATCTTCCTCCTAAACTCTCCTTTGCCTTTCAAATTCATCCTCTGATCTGTTGCCTCATAAGCACGAAAAAGTCGGGAGGTGCAAAAGATTCTTTGGACGAGCTTTGGCGGGGAACAAGCTATTGGCGGTACACTTGGTAGTTTTGCTCTCGAGCTAGCCATTCTTTCGCTATCAATGAACCCGACCTTAGCTCAGTTGGAAGAGCACGAGACTGTAACCGGCTAAATACTTTATCTCGGGGTCGCCTGTTCGAACCAGGCAGGTCGGATGGGAAGATGGTTACATAGCCCTTTCATTATTTTGCCAAAACATGTACGGATAATTTTTGAGCTTGAAAAAATAGCGAATAATCGGGAGCTTAATCAAGTACTACACTTTGCATCTGGCTTGCGTAGATAGAAGGGAATTTTCCTCGACGGTGGCCACACTTTACGAGCATGGAACTGATTTTTCAAATTTTTGGGAATGGGAACATCAGGTGAACATCATGTCAGTGTTTCCCACGATTCAGTGTTTCGTATTATACCACGGCGCGGCAAACCTGGCGACACAGAGGAACGTAACCGACAGTCACTCAAGCACCAAGCATCTGGGGTGCAAGAGAGCTTGCAGTGGAGTCTCGCGTGGTTGCGCGCTACAAACAAAGTGAGAGCGGTTGCCGACGTTGCTTACAGGAAAGTACTCGGGTGGCTTGTATATTATCTTGGAATTGACTTCTCCCCGGGTAATTTCGATGAACGATATGTACTCAAACGAACGACTCGGAGGTCCGATATCAAGCGAGTGTTGTTAAGGACTCACATCCACGTACAAAATTAAAATACATTGTCATTAGCAATATTTGTGATAGATAGTAATCGTCCAATATCAATGCCTGGGACGTGTACATAGATGGCAAGGGAGACAGTCTGTTAATGCCGAAGTTCAACAAAGACATTAATAGCCATAAGAGCAACATAGCAAAGTATAAGGAAGATGCCCCATGTGCGAGATAAAAAGTACCCATTAAGAGGAACCACGATAACAGTCATCGCCAAAAGGACAAGCAAACCTACATTGCTTACGAGCAATGTTGAGCCAAAGCGTATTTTGTAAGGCTCTGATGTCTGCGAAATGATATAGGACCCAGATATCCCAACACCAAGAAGAATATTGAGCATCGGACCACCAAAGCAGGCTGAGAACCCCATAATTGGAGCAAAGACCTGGATATTTTATGAGCGAACACTACCACAAAATAAAACAAGTTATGACTTACAGCAATACTCATATTTGCCACTAAGTCTGCAAGCGAGTTGCCAACAGCAAATATCGTCAGGCCGATGATAGAGTCTGAAAGGCCAAAAATGAAGCCAAATGTCTGCAGTACTTGAACAACTTCATCTGCAATAGCCATGATCCAAATAACCGCAACAAAGAATCCTAAAGAACAGCGAGCCATTGTGAACGCCATGTTTTCACCTCGTTTAGCAAACACCAGAATGGCAATAGCTACTACGGCCCCAACGGAAAGAGCAACGAGTAATATCCGAACCTGGTGTGCATGTCCACCTGTTTTGACGCTCGTCAATGCTATGAACAGAGAAAATTTGAAGATACATACTAAATAGTATTCCAATACAGAATAATGGCGCTAGGATTACTTGTACCGCTGTCAACCACTTGTTGAATCCTATCCCGTGCATTTCTTCTTCTACTTCTTCTTCGGCTATCAACACTCGTTCGATGCCCTCTTCTTCGAAATCAACCAAACTATGACTACTGCGCAGCTTTTCTTTGGAGCTATGTGGCGATATATATGGTATTACCACGACCGGCAGTGTAAGGGTCAACAGCATCACCGCCGGCGCTGCGAAAATAGAAGCAATTTGCCCAAGCACACTCAGGCTTCGGAAATTATGAAGAGTCGGGAAAAGGGTATGGCTACAGGTACCGATAACATGTTTCACGCGTTGCCACCGGGTGGAGGGAACATAAGAGTGACTTTGAGACTCGGTATCGCTTTCGGTTACAGTTGGAGAAGCAGGAGTATGAGAAATAGTGGGTATGGAAGAGGACATGCTTGCCCGGGGGTCGTCAAAATAATCACTGCGGTCAAGTTCAGGACTGTTCGGCTGGGTGTCGGGAGCCGTAGTTACACGGAGTTGAGGGGTACGAGCACGGTTATCTAGTGCCAATGCTGCATCCCAAGGATCTCGATCATAATCATGGAAAGTCCTCGGACGGGACCTAGGTCGTGTGTGATAGTGACCGCCCGCGTAAGGAGTGACTGGACTATCAAAGATACTCAGAGAAGAGGCCGAGCCTTCGTTTCTCAACGAAGCGACTACTTGACGGAACTCTAATGCACCAACCAAGGAGAAAGAAGGCATGTGTGCAAAGCGAGGAGTGTGGATATCAAGTGTGGGAGAAGGTGATCGGGAGTGAGAGCGTCTGGGGAGGTCTGTTTGGATGGGAGGAGGGCCAGGAAACGAATGTGCGCGCACTCGCGCTGGAGCTGACGGTACCGTGAGTGAATTATTGGATGTGGCTAATAAAGTATGAGCTACGAATTGCTACAAGAACAGAACGCTTACGATCATCTCTGTATGGTACATCAAAAGACGGAGATAGTTCATCGTCTCGATATTCAGAACGGACTAACGCCTCGTGTTCTCTGCGTCTTTGTCGTCGCTTCATCCACCACGTACCAATGACAACGGTAGCTACATAGATCACATACAGCATGACCATCATAGCAGCCTCCCATGGATGGATAACATTGTCCCATAGAATAGCGAGGAGAAGAGCGACAGCTGCTCCGAAGAATCCGACATCACGTAAGAATGGGCCACGATGAACATGAAAAGGCTTGATGATGCAAATTGAGCCCACCACGCATGACACAATGAATGACGCAGCGCCCAAAAGTTCTCCGATGGCAAGACTGCCCGAATTTGCACGCATTGCAGAGAACGTTGAGAAGACGTCGGGACTACCTGGAGTTTCTAGTTGGTTTCACTGTGTTTTGGAGGCACTAGGGACCAACGCACCGTTTCCAAAAGCTAAAAACGTTACACCTGCCACATTTTCGTCAAGACCAAGAAGTTGGGCTATAGCTGCGAGATTAGGAGTGAAGAAATCGGAGGCGCTAATACCCAGAGTTGAAAAGAGGAAGACAAGCCATACAACTAGGCCTGTAAATGCTGCTGGTCGTAGAGGTGATTCGGTGCAGAAATAAAAACGAAGGTATAACAGGGAAAGAAATGTATTGGATCCTTCACAGGATTCGGATACATGTGCGCACTGCTGATCCGCAGGAAAGTCAAGGGGACGACACTACATAGATCATTGAGGTTGTACATCACAATCTGTGTGAATAAAAGAAGCACATACCTCTCCTTCCGGCGAAAATCCTGAAAATTCCTCAATGTATCGTTTTATGAGGCTGCTTTCACTTTCTTGCAGACCAACTTGTAGTTGTCCATATCGTCCCCGAGACCAAATAAAACATTGGATCAGAAATAAGATAGGGAATATTAGCCTGAAGGAACGAGGTGTCATGGAAGTAAGGAGGAAACAAGCATGTGACACGGCTAGTAAACACTCAGTGAAGGTCTAATCAGGAAGTACGATTTCTAAATGGGTCAAAAATAGGAGAACGGAATAGATATACAGCGCTGATACTTAGTAGCTGACGCAGTCTATGTACGAGTTCCTTGCGAGCATCCGATCTGTCAATCGGCGCTAATTTAGTACACTGCGAGCGCTTACGGCGACCAAACCTCCTTGATTTTGACTCGAGGCAAACGTACGACTTGTTCTCGCTGGCCGCGTTGTCTTCTCTCAAAGGGTGCTCAAAGCAACGCAGTTTCTGGTACATCGTAAAATTGCAAAGTACTACTAGGGATAAACGTATGAACAAGCTTGCAGCAGAATGATCAACACCATAATGACCTAAATCAAGAATTACCTGAAATTCGTAGTAGTCAGTATCTTTCATCAGCTGGGTTCCACCACCCCGATTAGGTTGATAGCGTGGCTAACGGTGATTAACTATCTCTCTCTAAGATGAAAAAATTGCTATACACATCTATACAGTAACAAATATTTATTATACATCCATCGAACGACGTCTTGCATCAAGGCGTTTGGAGCCAGTTGAACCGGCTGAGTCAGTCTGTCGTGGGCAACTCTATCAACAGACTGGCAAAGAACCGCACATTAATTGCTTACCATGTTGGCAGGGAATGCCACCCGATGGCGTGCGTCTGTAGTTCCCGCCTAAGATCACGAATAGAGATTAAGCAAGGGACACAGAGGATTTAATAGCCTGCTGCTCACGCTGGTGAACGATTCATTCCCCGCGGACCCACTTTCCGGTACTGACATGAAATGTAACGCAGTGGAGAATGGGATGGAACCTCCGATTTCCAAAGACTTGCTTCCCCGAAGGGATTTTCGTGAATTCAGAGAAGCTAAAAGGGAGTTGACATAGACTAAAAAGGTTCTCTATCAGTGTTCCACATATAAGATCGACCACGCACGTTTCCCGATGATAAAGTCGAACGCGAAAGAGTACATCGAGCCTGGGAAGGACATGAACTGGTTATTGGATACTAATGTTAACCACAGATGAAGAAAAAAAGGGCGTTTCCACACTCACGAGAACGACTTCGATCACAGCAATAACTCTGACCAAAAGGGTAAGATCGACGAGGTAAAACAAAGCAACGATGTGAGCGTACGATGTTAGGATACAACGATTTATGGCGTAAACTATGAGTTTTCTTATCAAAGACTTGGTTTCCTCGAATTCTGTTTGATTTTGACGGAGAAGAAGGACGAGCGCAAGAGCAATTAAAATGTCAGAAAGGATTGCAAAAACTCCGAATGGTATAACACTGTCGTTCTGGAACATATCTTCTAAGTACAATCATGGAATGGCTGAATGTGCTTACAGTGGCTTCGTTAAGCAAAGCAAATTGCTTCTTTATAGAACTTGAACCATTGTAAAAATGAGGAAATCAGAGGAAAAGTGTTTGTTCCCACTCACAACTGAATGACAGTATCTAGCAATCAGGTTCAACCCGTTAGCCTAGCGATGTGAGAGTGGAGTTTCCTTTACCTATTCCAAAGACTGAAAGCATAAGTGGTCTCAGCCTTACATGAAGGTCACTTTGGACGTATACATACCAAAATGGCAAACGACGATGCAAGCTATCGGGATCGAAAAAAATAACTTGAAATTTGGTGGTGACACTACGAAACGAAACTTATAAACTCAAATGAATTGAGAATGTAAATTGGCGCACAGATGTGGATGCGTTTTGTGAAGAAACTAAGCCAATAAGTTATTGGATTGTGCGAAAGGAGAAGGAAAAAAATATACCATTGAGAGATGAATGCTACGATAACCTGAGAACGAGTCATTACAGTGAAATAGCTCCAGGCGATTCAAAAACACCTACGTTACAGGCGATAGAGCCCTGGAACAGTGTTTTCAGAAGGACAACGGGTGGCAAATACAACATTACTCACAAATAGCGACCTCGAAGAGGAAAAACCTTGAGTAAGAACACGCAGACATTGATATTATATACTTACCACATCCCAGATTCAAAGACCATCGGTTGAACATACCCGATGATCTAAACCAGATACAACTAATAGGTCATCATGTTCTAGGATCACAAAGAAATCAACGCACAAGATAATGATACATCGTGAAACACACTGGATAGGTATGGATGATCTAGATATTCAACCCGATATCATCGACCACGTACTCAAAGCTGAATGAACTGTGTCAAGAACCCTGAACGATAATTCAAGTCATGCCTTCGCTGTAAAGTTCAACAGCTACATACCAGACAACCCCAACCTGTAACCAATATCCGTGAGTGCATACCAAGAATGCGCGAGTCGGAGCGTACCAACGCTTTCATACCAATACGATCATATCCATAGTTCAAGAAGTAAAAATAAGCCTGGATGATGAGTGACTCGTGAGCGATACATGAATATCCAGTCATGACAAAAACGTACCTGGAGCGTCGTTATCCCGTATAAACCCATCGATACCAAAGCACAAATCAGCATCGTGCCTGCACAAACATATTCAGATTCTGAAGATCTTCACAGAGCCTATGTTGCCCACCAAATGTCTCGTTCGCAGGAGGAGGAGGAGTGGGGAGGGCCATTTTGGGGCTTTGATAGTCGGAAACAAGAAGTGGGCAATGGGTTGGAGTCTTTTGGAAACACTTCTTGACATCCTGCCAGACATTTACAACATATATACATGTGCCCGAACTTACATCAGTCCACTTTGTACTCAACACTTGACTTGAAGCTTGACGTGCAAGACTGATGGCCCTCTAGCTAAGCGAACATGATATGTATCTACCAGTATCTACCGCGTCGTTCTTTTCTGGGCTCAAAAATTAGTGCTCCTAAGTGAAGCATGTATGACCGTACCTTCCAAAGTTTCTCAATAAGGCAGTTCGCTGTAATCCGGCTGGATGCATCATGTGCTGTACACGAGCACATGATCAATGCCTTTACTGTTGAAGCGAAGGACTGGAGCAGCTTCGAATTTTTTCTCAGATACATCTGTAGTAAAATTTCCCGAGTGTAAATTCTCAAGCTGCCGAGAAGTCGGTGAAGCTTAGCTTGCTTGTGATTGACTCTTGACCTGAACACGAATGAAAGGCACCGTAAGCATATGGCTCTTGTTAACGATAGGTTCAGGCAACATGGTAGTTGGACGAATAGGAATCAAGCAAGACGATCTTCTGAGAAGGATCAGTGATGGAACTACATCATGGGCTTCAATGAATCATTGTCGGACTTAGTGTGCAGTTTGCGTTAGGAGAACTACGGACCACTTCCGGCCGTAGTACGAGGCGACCTAGTTCCATTGAAGAGGTGGCGTAGGGTGGGGTTAACTCACTGGAAGTGCTGTGGAGCTTGAGCCACACACGCATAGAAGAGACATTGAGTCGCCAGGTGATATGCAATCGTCCGAGTCGTGGCGAAAAGAAATATCAGCTTTGATTTCTCATACGGAAATTCCACCTAGGCAGATGATAGTCATATACGTAGAGATGTACGGATTTGTATATAGGCTAGTCTGAACACCGAACAGAAGAAAAGCTCAAGTTCAAAAGTTACGTGGAAACTTCGTCGATACTTACTTGGGTTTGTCAACTGATCCAATAATCTTGTGAGCCTGGTAAGTATTCTGTGCTCAGCATTACACGGGAAGAGAAAGGTATCGAAATATAGAAAGGTAGGGAAGAACACCCAGCGCGGTCCTATTAAATACCGGTCACGCCTCGTGCAACAGATAGATCTCAGATAGGTAACTGTAGCAGATATTCGGTGAAACATATAGAAGCAAAAAGGATTAAGAGAGGGAAAATGAAAAGGAGGGAAGATACAAGTCAATATAAGGTGTTGGTGCGCCGGTTTCGCCATCGGTTGTGTCGGATTTGGCGACCAGCATAAAACAAGTGGAGTACAGTGGAGGCAGCTGATCCAGGCTCGCACTCCTTCGCACTCCTGCGTGGAAGGCGCAAACCAGGAAAGTGGCCCTTCTGATTACCCCATACGGCACTTCCGACTATCATGTCCACCGCGAGCCCCGCGTGATCCTCACCCGTCTCCTATGTGAGAACACTACTCGCTTTCCTGGGCCGAAATGGCTGCCCGAGCTTGGGACAGCCACATCGAACAGCTCACAACATGTTCTCCTCTAGTTCGGTTCCAGTAGTTAGTTATATCGTGCGTACAGGTAGTAAGTACCAACTGGAACGGGGAAGTGCGAGAGCATCTCCAACCTATAGGTAAAGGTAACGAGTAGATTTCTGTGAGACTGTTCAAGAGCTACGGGTGTGCGATGTGCGTAGTATGTGGGGGAAGGTAAATAGCGGGTCCAGTAGTATTTCAGAGATTGTGGCTGCTCGCTCACAGCATGGCCGTCCACTCTCCGTACATGATCCCAGCTCGTTCATGTCCATTAGAAGCGATTCGTCAGCAACAGGAGATCGATTATACCACTCTATCATCTTGGGTAACTACTCTCCAATGTCCACCTACTAACTCCTCTATCGGAAAGCTTGTAGTCTGTCTGCTCTTTGTGGCTTGAGCTCACTGCTTCTCTTCTTTAGGGCCCGGCTATTTCGTGGGACCCCACCACTGCTTGAAGCTGTCCGAATCCAGCAAAAACCCAAGAGAGCGCAGCACGGTTACGCATGCGGGGACTTGGTTTTACCCTAACACCTCTCCAGGTCTCTCTCTCTCTTTTGTCTAGCTAGCCTGGTGTAGTTGCCATTTTGTAAACCCACAACGTCTGAGTAGTAGAATCGACTGATTTTCCAAATCGATTAATGCGTTGGAATGTTTACGCGCCTGAAGCGAGTAGCATACGCTATGTGTGGTGGATGCTATCTTTTTCTTGTAGAACCAATGTAGATCGTGCTTTAGAGAAAGGGAAGCGAAATTAAGCGCCGAGATAAGCGCCCTTTCTTTGCAACTATCATGGTCAGAAAACTCAAGTATCACGAACAAAAGCTGCTCAAGAAGGTTGATTTTCTCAACGTAAGCCTTATCTCCTCTCTTTATATTCAATGCCCCGCCAACGATGCCGCTACTCGCCTTTTTCGTTGTTCGCAGTGGAAACAAGATGCAAATTTACGCGAAATAAAAGTTATGCGGCGGTATCATATTCAGGACAGAGAGGATTATCACAAGTACGCCTGTTAATGCCCTTTTGAAAACGTCTCCTTATCATCATCTATAGATACAACAAACTCATCGGCTCCCTCCGTTCCCTCTCCCATCGCATATCCTTGCTCCCCGCTCAAGATCCCTTCCGGTCGAAAATGGAAGCCCAAATGCTGTCGAAACTATACGATATGGGTGTCCTCAACTCAGCTGCGAAGCTTTCGGACGTCGAGAATAAACTTACAGTCGCCGCGTTTTGTAGACGGAGGTTAGCGGTGTGGATGTGTATGAACAAGATGGCCGAGAGTGTTGGTGCAGTTAGTCAAGTTTTCGCAAAAAATTGAGGGTGCCGATTTTCTGATTTTTGTTCAACTAGGCAGCAAAGTTCATTGAACAAGGCCATGTCCGCGTAGGTCCCGATACGATAACAGATCCAGCATATTTGGTTACGAGGTGTGTTCCTCTGATGTTTCCCTCCTCATTCGCCTGAACCTATCTTGCAGACACATTGAAGACTTTGTCACCTGGGTCGACACTTCGAAACTGAAGAGGACGATTATGAATTACAATGACGAGGTGAGTTGTGATGATCATTGCGTTGTCATCCCTTCTTCGATGGTCTATTGTGCACTCTTCAAAGCCTGCTTCATCCTGAATAAATACCTTTCTATCTTTTTCGTTGCAATGTACTTACCTTTTTCCCTCTCTAGTTGGACGACTTCGATCTGTTATAACCACAAAGAGCCCTTGGAACTACGGAGCTACGTAAAATTAAATCCTTGCACGGTTTATTGGTTCACCCGCGAGGTACCGAATACATTTATACCATGAAGACTCCCCTCGCGGACTGCATATCTGTTTACATTACCGGAATCGAACTCAGCTATCTGTAGGACTTGGATTTCGCGGTACAGAGCTTAACTCAGATAACACGAACTCTCGCCTCTGGCCATTATTAGTCCTCTGCCTCTTGCATTCTTGGGAGTACAATTCGGATCAGTGAAGCGCCGGTTGAATGACGAGTCGATACGACACAAATTCTAGAAAAAGAAGCAAGATAAACTTGTTTAACAATGTGACTTTTGAGGACTCTGCCCCCGCCCCCCTCCAAGTTGAAGACCGCTCCATGTTCGAGACGGAATGCTTGAGCAGAAATATTACCAATGTACAGGAGAGATTTGTTTATAAAGCCCTTCTGAGAACCCATTCCTCGTTGCCAATGTATGAATTGCGTTGGGCAGTGAGATAAGCTTTGCAAGGTCACAGCAGTCAGCAATATGTACCGCAATATTTTTCGAACGGGAGCAAGTAGACCCCGAACTTGCTTCATGAATGGGAGTATGCTCCTGAGCGCCGCCTCTTGCGCGTTGTGGGGAGCGAGGTCGAGACATCATCAGGTTGGATCAAATTCATAGGCGGGGATTTTGTTACAGCTAAAACTGAATATAAAGACAGAAAGTAAGCGCCCATTCGATTTTACTACCGCCATTAGCCTATGATAATGAACCGTTTGGTCAAAAACCCACGGCTATCTACAGTCGTTCCATCCGATCTAACTTTACTTACCTGTCTTCCGAAGGACCATCATGTCCTCACCTACAAATCCCTATGCTTCTGTGCATGCCTCTCCCCAAGGGCCAGGCGACGCTCGTCCAACAGCACTCCAAATCATCAGCGACTGTGGCCTCATCAACGTCCTTGTTGGCAAAGTCATATTCGTGACAGGTGGATCAGGCGGCATTGGCGTTGAGATCGTGCGCGCTCTACACGCCACGGGAGCCGACGTGTATATGCAAGTTCGAAATGTTGAAAAGGGGGAGAGTGTCAGGAAGGACATATTGGAGACAAGTCCTGGGAATGGACAATTGGAGATTGTAGAGATGGAATTGGCTGATTTGGAGAGTGTCAGGAATGGTATGAAAGGGTTGTTGGAGAAGACAGGGACAGTGAATGTGCTTGTCAATAATGCTGGTGAGTAAGTATGTTTAAAGATTTGGATCAACCATGATGTTAACGATGGATCGATGAATCTCAAGGGATCCGCAATCCACCCGAAACTATAACCAAGGATGGCTTCGAGCTGACATTCGGCACAAACCATGTTGCACATTTTCTCATTTTCCAGCTTCTGCTCCCGACTCTTCTCAAATCTGCGTCAGAGTCTCTGCAATCTTCATACCCCTTTGCTTCCCGTGTTATTAACGTCAGCTCGGCCGCCCACCGCGCGGCGCCTATGAACCTTGAGAATCCGAATATGTACGGGATATATGAGCCCCGGAAGGCCTATGGACAGTCTAAAACGGCCAAAATTCTCATGGCAAACGAGATTGAGCGCCGATTTGGGAGTAAAGGGGTTCACGGCCTTAGTATTAGTCCAGGTGCGGTCCGGAGTGGTGCACAGAGATACGACGACCCAGTGAGATTAAATGCAGTCCTTGCTGAGTATGCGAATATTTTAAAGTTAGCTGACCAAGGCGCTGCAACAACTGTTTGGGCCGCTGTTGCACCAGTTTGGGAAGGGAAAGGGGGTGTTTATCTAGAAAATTGTAAGGAGCAGGAATGTGTGGAGGGTGATGAGAAGGTGAATTTGCTATTGAAGGAGGGTTATGCAAAACATGCTTTCGATGTGGATGTTGCGAAAGAGCTGTGGAAGATGAGCTGCAAGATGGTTGGGTTACCGGAAAAGGATAGACTTGGGGAACAAATCGATTGATTGTTTTTCTTTTAGCTTCGCGGCGATGTATTTCGATTTTCTTTATCTGTAACACCCTCCCCGAATATCTAGTTCCGGCTCAATGCGTTAAAGTCAACTTGAACGTGAATTTGGTCCAAGAGTAGTAAATAGACGCTCAAGTAGCAGGCTCATAATTAGCGCTTAGTTTGTTGCGCGGCGAATTAAGCCGCCGTTTGGTCAAAAATTTGTCATTAAATATGATTAAAACCCTTTGATTTACCGTAATGTTGTGGGTCTTTGAAGCATTGGTACGCCCACAGTACCATCAGGAATACTTATTTGGGCACTGTACAAGTACTGAGGCCAAACTGAGGGCATAACGTGCATCTTATTCTCTCCAAACGGATAAAAACTTTTGTAAGCACAGATGCCGTGTGCCAATAGAAGTGGTAGTCCTATCATAAGAATGGTCTGGTAATCATATCTATCATACGTTCATTGAACGACGTCGTTCGTCTATGCTCTGGGAGCCTGTCTGTCGGGTGTAACTCTCCGATCAGCAGACGCGGCGAATCGTGACCCACTATCATCTTGCTTACCGTAGTGTCTGTGTTGTGGAATGCCATCCGTGGGCCCGATGCTACCTAGGGTTTATGTGATGAGATATCAAGCCAGACAGCATTAGATAGACTCGGAGAGTGATTATCATTTGTTACTCACTCGTATTGGTGATTCGTACTGCGCTGCCCCACTATAGGTTTGCATGGTGTACAACACAGTGGAGAATCGAGTGGAAGACCTGGTAGATCCAACTCCCGGGGATTTTTTTCTGCGAAGGGATTTTCGTGAATTCAGTGAGGCTAAAAGGGAATTAACGTAGACTAGAGATGGTTATGTATCCGCATTCCAAATGATGCATTCAGCGAGAAATACGCACGTTTCCCAATGATAAAATCAAACGCAAAGGCGTACATCGAGTTTGGGAACGACATGAACTAGATCATTGAATAGTGCTCAGTAAAAACATGAAGGATGTTTTACACTCACAAGAATGACTTGGAGCACAGCAAGAACTCTGATGAAGAAGTAAGATTCTCAACGCGCAAGAAACTGTTTAAACGTACGAAGTCAGGATACAACGATTTATGGCGTAAGCTACGAGCTTCTTTATCAAAGAATTGGTGTCCTCAAATCCTGATCGCTTTCGACGAAGAAGAAGGACGAGAGCAAAAGCAATTGAAATGTCAGAAAGAATTGCAAAAATTCCAAATGGTATAACAGTGTCATCCTGTGATAAATTAAGTATTAGCACAATCATACAACAGCCGCCAAGTGTACTTACAGTAACCTCGCTTAGCAGGGCAAATTTTTTCTTTATCGAGCTAGGACCATCGTAAAAAAAGAGAAAACAAAAGGAAAATGGGTCTCGTCACTTACAACCGAATAACAGTATCTAGCAAATAGGTTCGTAGAAGTTCGTTAGATGATAGCGCTGTGAAGTGCGTGGTTTGCGTTACCTATTCCAAAGGCTGCGAACATAAATGATTTCATCCTTAAAGTGTCTCATATGGATATACATACCGAAATGGCACACGACGATGCAAGCTATCGGGACCGAGATCAATGACTTGGAACTTGGCGGCGACACTACGGAATGAGGTCTGACAACGCAAAGTTTTGAGAACCTAGGTCGGCGTACAAATACGGATGCGTTTTGTGAAGAAACTAAACAAGGAAATCAGCGAATGGAGAAAAAAGAGCACGCTCGGATATACCATTGAGAAATGAATGCTACAAAGACCTGAGAACGAATCACTATGCCGAGATAGTGTCAAGCGATGAGCAACCTACGTTACAGGCGATAGAGCCCTATATAGCGTTTTCAGAAGGATGATGGGTCGGTCACAAACACAATGTTGCTCACAAATAGCGACCTTCGGGGGGAACCTTAAATAAGAACAAGCGCGTTTTGATGGAACACACTAACCACAACCCAGACTCGAATATTTCCGGGTGAACACATCCAACAATCTGAACCAAGTATGAATCAGGTCTCCCGGTTATAGGACCACGATGATAGAGAACGTACAAGGTATTGATACATCGCAAAACACACTGCATGAGAGGTCAGATTTAGTCCCAAATCTTCAGTCCTTGATATCATTGAAAAGAGATCCACATACTTAAAGCCGAATGAACTGTGTCGAGAGCCCTGAAAGACGATCAAGTTTTGCGTCCACTATTGGAGTCCACAACTACATACCAGACAACACCGACCTACAAAACGGAATAATACATAAGTGCGTATCTTTCCAAGACCACACAAGTTGGAGTATACCAGCGCCTTGGTACCAATATGGTCCAAGCCATAATTGAAGAAGTAAAAATAGGTCTGAATGATCAGTGAGCGATATGTGGACAGGTCAAGACATGCAAACGGACCTGGAGCGTCGTTATACCGTATAAACTCATTGCTACCAAAGCACAAATCAGCATCGCGCCTGCAAAAACATATTCAGACTTTGTCAATTTCCACAGAGTTAGGTGTTGCCCACCAAACGTGTCATTGGCAGGAGGAGGAGAAGTGGGGGTTGAAGTCAGAGTCATTTTCCAGGGGTTTGATAGTCAACGCATATAGTGAAAAGTCGTGGTCCAATTCAGGATCATGAGACACTTTCATGACGCTCTACTTGTGGCGGTGATGGCTGGAAAGACGACTGGTCTTGATGATTAAACCCTACTCCATCCCAATGGTAAGGTCAAAGTGGTAATTCGCAGATACTGTTTTTGCACGATACAAAATACAGAAAGCGGGCACACCGGTGTGGATAAAAAGTGAGAAGAGCAAGTAATGACATTGAGCCAACAATCGCTTTGGCCCTGAGCGCTGAGCCTAAATACATATATATCATGGCCATGACAGGAGACGGGAACAAGTGGAACTTACTATCATTCTAGGGGTCCGGATAGTCTTTCATTACTTAGGCTTCTATCTGCTTCTATCCGCTCGAGCGCTGACAAGTATTCAAGTTGTGAGTTAGCAGCTTGTCCGGGCTTGAAAGAAACACTGACGTGTCTTTTCTTTTGATGTTTATACGACAAAGACGCACAATACTTATGTACTCTCGGCCACTGTCAATTTCAAGAAGTTAACAGAAATTAACAAAATTTGGAATTGAGATACTCTTCCGACGGCCCGGGGAGGCCGTTTTAGGGATTTCGCTGTTCCTTAAAATTCTTGCGCGGTTGAGCGCGTCTTCTCATGAACGCATACATGGAAGTTGCACGCACCAAGAGATACTGGATCTCAAATGATAATGTCCCAGATTCTACATTTCTCTGTCTACTAGTGAAATTGTGCATAATAGTAAAACTTGTAGTTTTTAATAATTGCGATACGCATCTATACAGTACCGAATGCTCATCATACGTCCATCGAACGACGTCGTGCATCAAAGCGTTTGGAACCGGTTGAGCCGGTTGAGTCAGTCTATCGTGGGCAACTCTATCAACAGACCAGCAAAGATCCGCTCATCGAGTGCTATTGCTTACCTTAGAGTCCATGTTGCCATGGAATGTCACCCGATGGTCTACGTCTGCACTTCCTACCTAAGAAGATTGAGCAAGGGACATCCCAAAGAGTTTAAAAGTAGTCTGCTGCCTCACGCTTGTTAGCGATTCATCCCCTCCGGTCCCACTTTCCGGTGCTGACATAAAGCGCAACGCAGTGGAAAATGGGATGGAACCTCCGATTTCCAAAGACTTGTTTCCACGAAGGGATTTTCGTGAATTTAAAGAGGCTAAAAGGGAGTTGACATAGACTAAAAAGGTTCCCCATCAGTATTCCACACACAACGGCGAGTACACACGTTTCCCGATGATAAAATCGAACGCGAAAGAGTACACCGAGCCTGGGAAGGACATGAACTGGTTGTTGGATCATGTTGAGCGCAAATAAAGAGAAAAAAGGATGTTTCCACACTCACAAGAGCGATTTCGATCGCAGCAATAACTCTGGCCAAAAAAGTAAGAACATCAAGGTAAGACGAAGCAATGGTGTGAGCGTACGATGTGAGGATACAACGATTTATGGCGTAAACTACGAGTTTTTTGATTAAAGACTTGGTTTCTTCGGTTTCTGGATGATTTTGACGAAGAAGAAGGACGAGGGCAAGAGCAATTAAAATGTCAGAAAAGACTGCTAAAACTCCGAATGGTATAACGCTGTCGTTCTGGAATATCTTGAGTACCCACAATTGTAAAATTGCTTCCAAATGTGCTTACAGTGCCTTCGTTTAGCAAAGCGAACTGTTTCTTTTTAAAACTTGAACCATCATTGTAGAAGTAAGGAGTCAGGAAATCAGAGGAAAAGTCTCTCTTTCACTCACAACTGAATGACAGTAACTAGCAAATAAGGTTCAGCTCATTAGCCTAGCGATGTGAAAGGGTGGGGTTTCCGCTGCCTGTTCCAGGGGCTGAAAACATAAATGACCTTAGCCTTATAAGGTGACTCTGGACGTATACATACCAAAATGGCAAACGACGATGCAAGCTATCGGGACCGAAATTAACAGCTTGAAACGCGGTGGTGACACTGCGAGACGAGACTTAAGAATGCAATGATTTGAGAATGTAAGTTGGCGCACAGATGTGGATGCGTTTTGTGAAGAAACTAATCAAAGAAGTCATTGGTTTGTGCGAAGAAGAGAAAAACAGATATACCATTGAGAGATGAATGCTACGATAATCTGAGAACGAGTCACTATACTGAAATAGCTTCAGACGATTCGGAAAAACCTACGTTACAGGCCATAGAGCCCTGAAACAGTGTTTTCAGATGGACAACGGGTCACAGTTACAACATAAGATTGCTCACAAATAGCGACATAGAAGAGAACTTGAGTAAGAACACGCAGACGTCGATGCAAATACACTTACCACACCCCAGACTCAAGGATCTCCGGCTGGGCATATCCGATGATCTGAACCAGATACAACTGATAGGTCAACAGGTTCCAAGATCACAGAGACAACCAACGCACAAGGTATTGATAGATCGTGAAGCACACTGGATACGTATCGATGATTCAGATATTCAACCCGTATCATGATCGACCACATACTCAAAGCTGAATGAATTGTGTCAAGAGCCCTGAAAGATAATTCAAGTCTTGCCTTCGCTGTGAGGTTCAACAGCTACATACCAGACAACCCCAACCTGTAACCAATCCGTGAGTGTATACCAAGAATACGCGAGTTGGAGCGTACCAACGCTTTCATACTAATACGATCATAGCCATAGTTCAAGAAGTAGAAATAAGTCTGGATGATGAGTGAGCGATACGTGACTATCCAGTCAAGACAAAAACGCACCTGGAGCGTCGTTATCCCGTATAAACCCATCGATACCAAAGCACAAATCAGCATCGTGCCTGCACCAACATATTCAGATGAAGGTCCCCACAAAGCCTATGTTGCCCACCAAATGTCTCATTCGTAGGAGGAGTGGGGAGGGCCATTTTTGTGCTTTGATAGTCGAAACCAGTTATCAAGAAGTAGGCAATCCCTCTGGATTGGAGTCTTTGGAGCCACTTATGTGCTCGGGGACACTGCTTCTTTACAGCATATGTATACTTGTGTGGTGAATGCAGATTAGTCCGAATCATGCCTCATGCATCATGATTCTGATATCTAACAATGGACCGATGTAACTTCGGGGATCTCTGGACGTTCAATATTCAATGTTCAACTCTTGGACCGTGCCGTCCTTCCGCCTAGTAGTCTATCTCCCGTAGGCAAACTCTAAAACCTCTTGACACTACGAGTCGAGGTATAGTTAGATAGTAGTCACTTTTCACCAGAAAATCATACCTCAATGTATATTTGGTTTTGACTCCCAATTACTGGAGATGGGTGTGGATCAGATTGAACCGCGGCCCCGAATTGACTTCAAAGGGTATGGTATGTAAACAAAAATGATGTAACTGTCAGTTTCTGCTGGTTTCTGGCGAAATAATCTGCCCGCACAACCACCACCTACTCAGACTATGCGTCTAGTTCTGTCTGCTCTAGTGCCTCTTCTGGTGAGTTTTGAGCTTTCCAAAACTGTAATCCGCTCATAATTCGTACAGGGGTTATTCATATGGCGAAGCAAATACACGCTCTACTACAATATATTGACTCTTCCAGACCTTCCTGATGGATATTACTCCGAAGGCAACACCAGCTCACTATGTTCTCCTATGAAATCAGCACCAGATCCCGACTTCAAACACTGTGAAGACTTACACTTGTGGGATTTGCATGGTCCTGACGGAACCGTGAACGAACGTCGAGTGATTGTGACTTGCGACTCAGGACGTAGGAAATGGTAGTGCAATACTCCAGCTAAAAACTTCCTTCTAAAGCTCTGTTTGCAGGAATACTGTTATGGGACCTTTGATAGATCCACATCCTTCCGGAAGTTTGTGGATGCACTCTACAACTTCTGGCCAAACGACGCGTCTCACCCTTGAAAACTTTCCTCAAGGGCATACTTTTCACCCCCTAGGCGCAGAGGCCTATCCTTCGTACTCGGGAAACGCGTCGTACTTGTATGTTGTGAATCACGCAAAGGACAAGACGGTTATTGAACAGTTCCTCATTTCACCATCATCTTCCGTGGCTAAATACATTCGTACACTCTCCCATCCGTTCTTCATCTCACCCAACGCTATAGCATTGACATCTCCGACCTCATTCTACGTGACCAATGACCATGTCTTCACCAGGCGTCTTCCATACATTGGTTCAATCGTTCCGATAACAGAGACGATTTTGGGCCTTCCGTTGAGCTTTACTGCCCATGTCACCATCGACCCCGACGAGACCGCGGAAAAGCCTATCCTATCACACACTTTTGCTGCACCTTTCGTGTCATTTAGCAACGGAGTATCAATCTCCCCATCTGGCCTCGAAGTAGCCATCGCCAGCTCGTCTTTGGGCAGGATATACTTCTACTCCCGCAACACTACTACCAACGCTCTAACATTCACCACATCCGTGTTTGTGCCATTTCCACCAGACAACATCGGTTACGACGATGAAGGGAATTTGATCGTTGCCGGACACCCTCATTTCCCTACCCTTGGCAAGCTAGTCAAAAATGAAATCGACGTAGCGCCTTCCTGGGTCGTCTCAGTCTCCCCGGTTGCAGGGGAGACGACAACGACACAGTATGATTTGAAGGCAACATTTCCTGCGAGTAACATTATACCTTCACCTGGCCAGAATCACACAGTGTCTACTCTATTCCAGAGCAACGGAAAGGTGTTTTCATCTAGCTGTACTGCGGCGAAGGACTCGATATCTGGCAACTTATATGTGAGCGGACTGTACGCAGAGCAAGGCGTAATGATCTGTCGTTCATAAAGTCTGTCTACACATCATCTACATGGAGGCTGAGGATGACAAGGGTGGGCATTGTTTGACGAGGAGTAGGAGATGACTCTGAAAAAACCGAATGTATCCTCTTGTTCCTAAACAGAAGCGTAGGAGTCTAATAGTTCCGATGGCTCTCGAGGTAGGCCATCCATGATTTTGCACTAAGGGCTAGGTGTAGACGTAGCGGCATTCGTCGAGCTTAACCTTGTAATACTGCTAATCGATATCCACCAACGACTATACCTGGATCCTGAGTACTCTTAACCAAGTGGCATCCAGATATCCATAACCTGATCTTTACAGCTATTCAAGGAATATGAGGGAGCCTCTGAAGAGCGCTAAGAAAATCAATGTTGCTCTGGTCACAGGCATTAGATACTTGTCAACACCTCGGAATTTATCGTACATAAGTTGGATATGAATGCGTCGCTTCTTGAATGTGCCGTGCAGCGCAGGAATAACGTTGGATTTGACAGCGACTTGCATGGTTGCTGTAGTATATGAGATACAAAGCCAGAGCGTTGCTCACCGGATCCTGGAAACCCTCCAGATAACATTGGTTGAGACCGATAGCCTCTTTACAGTGATCTGGATTGCCCGGCTGTTACAACGAGGAAAACAAGCAGACATCACAATATCCTCGTTTGCGTAGCATGACAGGAACTGCCCAGTGTTAAAAAAGTAAGAAAGATTAAGTTTTCTCTGCTTTACTTATGTAAGATCAAATCGCTTTCCTTGCCATTGCAACGTGTCTTTCGCGCTTGAACCTCATTATCGAACTTGGCAGAACAAGGTGTCATCCACAAAATATAGTCGACGCCTAGTAGTATAGTTTGTGCCCTTGTAACATCATACAAAATCAACGCCTCTACAATCGTAACAAAACATACATATATTGAAGATATATCCGGAATTACTAAAAAAATAGGAACCGAGAAGATGTATGTACCAAAACATAGCATGATATTCGTACAACGAAGAATAAAGAAGACTAGATAAACATGAAGATAGCAAATAAAGTAAAAACGAGAGGAAAGGAAGCTATAGGAGATTAGGCAAGAATGTCCTGCAGAAATGCGCAGTTAGCCACGGAAGAATGTATGAGATTAGATATAGACTTACACAGCACCGACGCCAAACGCAAATGCAACGACACCCCAGGCCAGTGACTTGCGCCTTGGTTCCTCAAAATAACCAGTGATTCTGCGATTGGTAGCGATGGCTCGCTCTCCAACCTCAGGCTCTTTAAAGTTGAAATGCAAAGCTTTCTCTTCCTCCCTAGATCTCTTAGCGGCAAGCTTTTCAGAACCGTCGATCTCCTCGTCGGATACTTTCATAGCAGCATTCCTCTTCGCCTTAAGATCCTCAATAAGAATCTTCTGCTCCGCTATGTCCTGTTCGCGCAACCCCTCTCCCGCAACATCCTCGACGGCCTCTGCCTCCTCATCTACAGCCGTCTCATCTGATCCTCCTGGAGTGGTAACTTCTGCCTTGGGTTCCCGACGTAAGGATTTCCGAGACGGTGTTTTGACCGAGGTCATTGCTACGACCTTAGGAGCAGGGCTCTTCGTGCGATTGCTACGTCGAACCATTCGCTTTTCAGGGGGCGGAGAGGCTGGAAGCGATGAGATAGGAGAAGATTCTTTCCTCCGTTTCGGGTTTGGCGCTGCTGTGGGCGAAGGCGGATTAACAGCAGTGATGTCTGAAGATGAAGGGGCCTTGGGCGTCGTAGGGGCTCCTTTTCCCGACCGACGATAGTTTCCGTTGGGATCTGGGTGAGAGTCGACAACCAAGGAAATCAGGTTGCCGAGAAGATAGGAGTGGCCGAGTTCCCGAGCGACTTCGGGGCTGACCCATGTCCCAGCGAGACGAGTAATGGCCGTGTCCTTACTGCTCCCATTATTTCCTGTAAGGTCGAAATTCTCTTTTACCCATTGAACCTCGTCTTTCTCGCTCTGGTCGTCTGCCTTTGGAAATGCGGCACGGAACATGGTGGTAAGGCTGACGGCTCCAGTATCATAGCGCCGAAGAATAAATGCATGGCCAGAACCCTGCGAGGCACTGTGAGCAAAAGATGGGGAAAGATCTCGAGGTATGCGCGTACCGTGGATGTTTCGATCTTCAGCCTGCCGACCTAAGAGGGTAGAAGTGGCATGGATTGAGCGAGGATTCTGGAAAGGTAAATGTAGAAGGAAACTTTACAAGAATATCTTGTCCTTGGCAGTTTAAAATCTGATACTTGACTGGCGGTAAATTCCCGGAAGCGACTGTAATTGGTAGTGGTGTTAGTTAAGCGATTGTATGTAGATGGAAGCAGAAAGACGTACGAATGTTCTTGATGTTGTTGTTTGCGAAATGAAGCGGAAGCGGGGGGCGTGCCATGATATTCAGAAGGAAGAGATTAGTCGTCACCTGATTCCCTTCAACAAAATCACCTGATGCCGGTTCCGCCAAGCCACGTTTGACGTTTCTCAATCTCAAATCTATATCCCAAGTCCTCTGTATTATGTGGTCTACAAATCCTTTCAACTCCTCGATGTTTTGTCTCGGATGGGCTGCTGCAAACCTCTGTTATGAAGAAAGGATGTATCTACGAGAAATTCGACTATGCAGGAGCAACTACTCAGCGAACGTTAACGAGGCTATCCACACCACGAAAACGAAGTAACGACAAAGTCTTCAAATATGATTATGGACAGACACTCAAGTACTCAAACGCGGGAACACGAGATTTTTTCTGTAGACCATAGTGGGATTACTGCCTGCCTCCGTCAGATTTACCAATGTTTCTTGAATTCTTCGCTGAAATCCCTTCGACATGATTAACAAGATAACAAAGCTCATAACGTTGTCATTAAACTAGGCGCGAACTTGAAGAATAAGGGAATAGGAATCTCACAACCGTTTACCTAGCGACAGTTCGTACTCTCAGACCCCGATTTCCGCCATTTTGGAAAATATCGATTTACCTGTGTTTTGGCTTTTGGATGGCGGGAATTACTGGAGAACCTGTTAAGTCGTAACAACCTGATGCAGATCTATCCTTCTCAAGCGCTCTAAAGATTTTCAAAATGAAGATCTCGTTCACACTGACTGAGGACGTACTGCAGAAAGACAAAGTATCGACTTCACGGCCAGCCTCATTGGTCGCAATTGTACTATGTACAGGCTAGACTTACTGACAATCCCGACAGACGAAGATAGTGACTTGATACTCTGGTTTCTGTCAACCGAAGTGTGTCTTTTTGGATGATAGCGACCAGTGGCTTTGACTCCCGACAAACTTTTGAGTCGAGTTTACCAGGTGATCCAAGGACCTTTCCATATATCATGCCCTCACTTGATACGAGCTTAATCCTGACTTGAAGGAGTTTCTTTCTTATTTTTACCAGATTATCAGAAACTTTGTGTAGAAGATCACTGAAAATCCGTTGGCCGATCGAGCCCTGTGGGCCCTCAGGCCCAGTGAGAAGTCGCACTGGGTTTGTCTGTGCTTTTATATTGAAAAGTGGCTGATTTCTGGGCACCAGGCTGATCAACATATAAATCCAGCCAACCTCAGCCAGTCTCGGCCCTGCCCAGCGTGGAAGTGAAAACTCATGCTGAGCTTATGTATTGAAAGCCGTAATTGAATGAAATGGGCATCAGCCAACACTGTGCAGAGCTGAGATAGGCTGAGATAGACCGAGATTAACAGAGCTCAACCGCTTCACAGCTGCTGCCAGAAATCGGCCACTTTTCAATATAAAAGCACAGATCAACCCAGTGCGGCTTTTACTGGCCTCAGGTATCTACTGATCTTAGGATGAAGTTCTCGAGGTGTTTACTCTCCTGAGCTAGGTGCTTACATTTATACCCCTCACCCTTATTTGGAAGCAACTTCACAGTTGGCTGGTCCCCGAGGACGTTGAGGTTTGTTGGTAAATGTTTTTGTGGATTTCTGTTTCTGAGTTGATAAAGAATGCTTATCCTCAAGTTTATACCTTGATGTTCACTACGCATGAATGCTACTTAACCGTGATGTCGATCTCGATATAGGCCTCGTTTTGGGCTGGTGGCTGCTTCTTGTGTGGGATTTCAAAAGTGTTGATCTTACTCGTAACACATATCACACTCAATCAAAGGTCTTGCTACTCTACGTGTGATAGTGATAAGAGGTTCATCGATATTATGATATGGAAGGTCTGAGCATGCTACTATGTTGCTATACTACTCAAGGAGTCACTACGCTGTAAGCGCAGAAGGATTATTCCCAACAAAATTAGACCATAACTTAAAGAATCATCTAGTCGCGGGTCGATCTTCTTCTCTCAAGTTGGTCTTCCTTTTGGACCTCGATATCCTGAACATGGCCGTGGTCATCTATCTGTACACTAAAAATGGGATACGTATAGTCAATATATAACGGAGGGAATAAAGGAAGAGGCTCACAGAGTCTCATCAATAAGATCAGTATGGTCTTTGACACGAAGGTGAATCATAGGCAAGGCAAACAAAAGGCCTGCGACAAGAAGTACCCAGTCTGATATGAAGATATTCATGAAGCTAACGAGGCAATTAACAAAAGTATCATGAAACCATTGGGATCGTCCCTACGAGATGTGAACAGCATCAGCTCGGAACACCCCTGCTGCTCCCGCGGACTGAAGGGATTTGTCTGTATTTGAGAATCAGACCAGCAAAAGATTGGAAAAAGTTACAACTCAAACGCACAGAATCCAACCATCATAGCCAACTTTCCAGCATCATTCGATATCGCACCCATCAGCCAGTAAGAAATGGTCTGCCACATCGAACCTAGGAATCCAAAAAGAATGTACAGAAAGACCCTTCCTACATATCGTTTGTCATGGATATCGATATCCTGTGGACCTGGTCGGGTATATTGACTGGAGCAAGGGAACATATATAGGCTAGACGACAAACTACGGATGAAAGAAAGGACAAACATTTGATAAAAGTACGCCCATATATGGGTGATGAAAGTCATGGCCATGAGCACGCCCCAACCACCAAAGGCACGAGTACGACGACTGAATTTGCTGTCAAGGATGAAACTCATTCCTATAGATCCAAACATCTGGGAGGTCCAGTAAAGGAGACTGTTCAGCGAACGACCTCGAATAGTGAAGAGAGCACCATTGAAGTCGTTGAACTCTTTGAATAAGGAAATAGTGTTTAGAAGTCGTTATCAAGACAGAGAAGCTTAACTCACGCCATGTGTAGAACCAGTTAGACGCGAAGAACATCGGGAAAAGCAGCATAATCATAGGATCGGTCTTTAAAACGAGCCAAAGACCGTATAATTGAGCTTTCCACGAGGGATTGAGGGGAACAGTGATTTTTGTGCCATCAGAACGAATGATCCTCTTGGGATCTGCCATGATAGAAGGAATAACAATCCCGATCGCAGTCAAGACGATGAAAGCAATCTAAAAGACGAAAATACGTTAATTTCTGGTTTCCATGATGATCTAGAGTATGCACATATGTGTCATTTCCGACTACTTCGAATGAGCCATGGGACACAATAAGTCAAGGAATGCAACTCACCAGTTCCAGCCTAAAGAGAGATACAACTTCTATTGACTTCAGATTGAGATACTTTCATAGTAGGAAACATACCGTGCTGTTGAAATTGGTACCAAGGGCAACAGCTGAACCGACCACACCTCCAAGATTGAAAACGGTCCAAAAGATAGCAATGTACATTCCCTTCTGGGCCTCGGTTGGGTAAGCCAACATCAGCGAACCCTCTGCGGCCCATAACAAAGCAGCACAAATGCCAAGAATGGCCCCGGAAGCTATGACAAATCCACCTGCGCCAGGATGAATATTTAGTGCACTGCAAAATATCAATAAATTTAACGGCCAGCTGAAGACAATAAAGCTAAATTTAATCGTACAGATAGGAACCAATGTATAGGCAGTATCCAAAGGTTCCGAGCAGGAGGGTAAGCTTTGAGCCCAAGGCGTTGTTGATAGAACTATAGCACGATATATAATGGGTTTACTAGCGCCGTGATGATACACGCACCCGGAGAAGAAGCCTACGGCGGCAGATGCAGCGTAGACGGCGACGTTTGCATTCGCACTTGTGGTCGGGTTCAGCTGACCACCCCCGCCTAGTCCGGTGACAGCGTTGAACAAGCCTCCACGATACCCATGTTAGGAAACACGACCTTCCGTCAGATAACATGCTCACCGGGACCCATGAAACCTACCAGTCCAAGCATGAAAACCTGTACGAAATTATCAGAAAAGGTTACATTTTGAGAATAATGAAGGAGTCGACCTGGGTCAGAGGATTGTAATACAAGCCCTTCCAGCCAGATGGTCGTTCATAAGTGACAGCCACCTCGGTTACCTTTTCATCTTGTGAGGACATGGTAGCGAAAGCTTGAGTACTGGCAGGAAAGGGTGAGGACTATAAGTATGCTGCGGCACGAGAAAACCGCCGACTATACTAGGAAGAAAGGAAAAAATAACCGAGGTCCCATAAGATAGGACTCGGATAGGACCATCTATATTATGTACTGGTATAATAAAAGCTAATAAAAGTTGAGGCCCTCATGCTACTCGGGAATCTGATTGGTGACCATCCATGATCCATGATTACAACCACAGCCCCGGTGATTCCGATTAGCGACAGTAATTAGGATTGCCAACGCGATCTAGAATGAAAGAACTGCACGTTGTACTCGGTGTATGTACCGTCAATAGAATGATGTGAAAATACAAGAGCGTAAAGCCGGGGTCAGAATTACAGCGAATTACTTGTGTTCAGTAGCTGGATAGCGACATCTTTCTGCTGCAAAGACTGAGCAATGTGCACAACATTGTACATGTGATTGAAGAATGTAAGAACTATTACTAGTAGACGCACAATACTAGCGCCAAATCAATCTACGGTCCATAGCCCACCAAATTGTCAATGTTACTTCGGTTTACTCTCATTTTTACGGCGCATCTGTACACCTGTACACCCGGCTAATTTCTATGGACTACGTCGTTGTACTTACAAGAGCAGCCATACGGCATAAAACGGCCTTCGATATATATGACACGTTATGCGTCCGCAGGGAATGGAAACTTCGGGATCTATGTTTATAGTATTGTGCAAAAAGCCAGGAGACCTGAATACCACTCGAAGGAGATGTACATATTGCGAGGGCTATTGGCATAATGCCAGCCCTGTAGCTGGCCCAGTGAGCAATGATCCTCTTCGCTCTTTTGGTTCTTTCGGTTGAGGTGCGAGGTCTATTGTTCCTGGTCTGATTTCTAACCGAGATAACTATCAACGCCTTGTGGGATCTGCCCACCACCTCGGGATATTCGCCGGTCATGTTGTTAGAGGGGTGTTTGCGTGAGCCTAGCGTGGATAAGACAGTCATTCAAAGACTCACTGGTCTGATGCCGTGTGGAAATATTGATCTGGTAAACTATTAAACAGGTTTTTCATTCCCTGATTACACTACATTAGGCAACTCAGACACCTGTCTACAAGTGTTAGAGAAGAAAAAGAAAAAGGTACCGTAAAGAGGTATGTAGTGGGAACGAGACTATGATAAGTTTGCTTGGCTGATTTTTATCTTAGATGATGTGAACGCAACAATCAAGGCTAAGTATAAACAGACGCAACTCGGAATGGTCTTCTCAAGGGTGGTGATATTGGCTGTCGTAATTTGAGCATCTGCTTGACCCCAACGAATACAAACGGTCTTAGAGCAACGCCTCCAGCAAGTGATTGGACATGAAGGAGATGGGGGTGGAAGTGGTTATCGTCTGGCTCTTTTACTGCTGACACCGTGATAGCACACCTCCACCCCACTTCGTCACTGGAGCAATCCGATGCCAACGTCTCACTGCTCCACTCACCGTTCCAGGGCGGCAAATGTTTTCGCACCCCCGTCCAGAATCTTAGCTTTACATCCCAAGCCATCCAACTGCATGTACTCCGCATAAGGCTCGAATCTTTCCAAAACTTCCAGATGATCCGAAACCTCACTCTTCGAATCTCCGTCCTGTCAACGCGCAGTTAAACTCAATCACTCAAGTGCTAGCTGCAGTTGACTTCAGAAGAGGTATCGTGGAGATCTTGGAACAATATATTCATGCAATATTCACCCCGAAAACATTCAAGAGTCGCTCAAGAGCTGAATAATCCTCGTGTCTGGACTCCAAGCCTTGGTAAAGCTGTAGTACTTCTTCGTGGATTTGTATCCTTAATGGATCAAGTCCCTGAAGCTTCTTTTGGGGCAGGCTGCGGACAATTGATGTTCTTTTTGTAAGCTCGCTTGCCCGTTTGAGTCTAGTGGACAAACTTGGACAAGTAACGAGAAGTAACGCCGCTTGAAAGATACCATGATACCCGCAAAATATTTTTAATGTCTGATTTCAAGTTGACAATGATTTGCTTCCACAACAACGCAACATTCTACAAGATGCATGACACCACGGTCTACCGCTCTTCTTCGGGGGTAAAAAGTTCATTTACATCTCATCCAATACATTGGGTGCATCCGCGGTGGTGTGCACTGTGTATTGCATGGGCCCCGGCTGTTCCTCAGTGGGACTGTGTCGGTTATTCCTTCCTTCCAGCCACGCAAATGAGGAGAACGGAGAATGGCATATTGTAATGCATCCTCACTCGATTTAGACTGCCTAATTTAGAATATGGATTTCAAGTATCAATTTGATGAGCAACAAGCATAGAATACTCAGGAAACAAAAAGGACCAGGTAGTCGACGGAAACCTTTGTGCCTGAAAGATCTATCGGAATCCTTCTAGGGAATATCCCTAAATCAGTCTTTTGCGGTCCCAGAGCTTTGTTAGACTTGCAAAAGCAAGTGAGAGGTGGCGATCCATGTGTATTCCACGAGCCACATGACAGGTCCTTCGCACCTTGCTTGCTCGGAATTCTTCACGGGTACAGATGAGTCTGAACGTGCGAAGAGGTATTAGGCAGAAGAGTATAAATAAATCGTCTCGATCCTCAAATGCAACTGTAGTCCCGCTACATCCGCCTTGTTTCTGGGTTTTATTGTAAGTTCTTACATGCTCTTTGTTACTTGCGCTCTAATGACAGTACTCAACAGTTCGATACCAGACCTGACATGAATCCCCACGCAAATACTCGTCCATTGGCGGTTCTAGGTGGCCCTCCTGCATTCGAATCAAACAACCGTGTGCCGCAAATCTTTCCCTCAGGCTATGGCTATGCAGGGGAGCATAGCGCGGTGGCGTCGATCTTGCGCAATGAACCCAGTCTTGATTCGATCCTCCTTTCTAGCAGGCAGCGCTATGTGTCAAAGGGGGTCGAAGCTGGGGAAAACCACCGTTCCAACCTGCAACGCCGCCTCGCAGAGCTCCTGGGTCTCGATGATACTAAATTGGTCATTTGCATTTCGAGTGGTACACATGCGCTTCGAGCGGCACTGAAGGCCGTCGTCCATGCCACTAGTGGACCAAAGGCGCGCACTGAGGTTATTGTACCTGCAACCGGGGTTGCTTCAACAGTCGAGGCCGTGATCATGGAGGGTTTTGTACCTGTTCTTACAGACGTCGACCCCCATTCATGGATGCTATCACCAGAGGCTACAGAAAAGAATATTTCGGAGAGGACTGCAGCCATTGTCACTGTTGATTGGCTTGGCACCCATTGCGATCTTGTCCCATTTCGCAAGCTGGCCAATAAGCACGGTGTCAAGCTCATCTCGGACAGTGCCCAAAGCTTCGGCGCGAGCAGCGGCAAGCCTTCCGCGTTTGATCTGGCAGATGCTTCCATCTACAGCACTGGATTTCCGAAGGTCTTCCACACAGGAGAGTCGGGCGGTGTCCTCATCTGTTCCAAGTCTCAGGCAGACTGGCTGGAGAGGGAGTCCACTGGCATCTTCCGGCACGAGACGATGAGTGAGATAAACGCCTACCAGGGCCTTCGGGCTTTAGATGAGCTGCCGGGAGCTCTTGAGGCTCGTACAAAGGCAGGCAATACTTATCGGCAGCTTCTCAGTGACACGCCAGGCATCACATTCCAATGCCTCCCTCCTGGTTCGGGAGCAAATTATTATCAGCTGAGCCTAACCGTCGACGCTGAAAGCTTTGGACTCGAGGCAAAGATCCTGTCTGAGGCGCTCCAAGCAGAAAACGTGCTTTGCAGTACAGAAAGAATGCTGTGCCTTGGCAATATGTCTCGACTTCTTCAAAGTTGCAAAGTTGGGGACCTTCCTGTCAGCCAGGCATTGGGTCGAAACTCGATCACCCTCCCCATCTTCAATCAACTTACTCCTGAGATGTGTGGAACAATCTGTTCCGTTGTTAAAGCCATTCAAGAGCAATCAGCAGTTATCATTGCGTCAGGGAGGAGCTCTAGCGGAGTACTCCGACCTCTTTCGAGTCAGCCAAATGGACAAGCAGGCAATGTCATTGACATTGCGTCGAAATTCCGTGACTGCTCGGTTGTGCACATCATAGACGACGAGAGAGGATTCACCGCTAGTGGGAATGATGAAAGCGTCCCCTTGACCGTACTCGTCCCACGGAAGTACTTGGCTGAACACAAGATCTCATTTGATGAACTCCACAGACGGCTTTTGTCGAAACACAGTTGGAGCTGGGGGGACAAAGTTATGTATGATCTCGTTGTGTATGCGAAGAACGGCGGGACATTGTTCCTTTCACAACGCGGCCAAGGACACTCCCAGATCATGGATGAAAGTGGATGTTCTGCTCATGTGGCCTTGGTCATTGGACGCGGCGGTGAGCTGGTAATTCAGAAAACGTGCTCGAACGATGGCATCGACGGAAACGGACGCCCATGGTTGAGGAGGCAGAAGCGGTTCCTGGCGGCGAGCATTGCCGTAAAGGAAACAGATATCTTTGTGAAGCCCCTGGAGTTTACAGAAACTGAGGATGGTGTTGTCTCGATCACTTTCCCGTATGTCCCGAGCCACTCGTTGGCGGAGATGGCGTTTGCCAGCATGGGCGCCACTCCATTGCTTACCGTTCTCGCCGATCTGCTTGGTGAGATGGCCACCTCTGTGTGGAACAAGGGTGTTTGCGACGCCCCTGTCGAATTCATTGAGCAGGCGCACTTCAGCAGGATGAAGAGGCGGATTGAGATCGCTTGTGCCCAAGTACCCTTACTTGAAAAGGTCATCAGCTACGAATCGATTATGCTAAATGGCAGGCGGCTTCTCGGGTTCGAACGTGTTCTGAAAGCGTTAAGCCGCCATTCGAGCATCACCGAAATTGGTCCACGAAAGCTGGGTGAGATCCATGGCGATCTCAACATCTATAACATACTCTGTCAGTTGGAGCCTGACGCGAACAGACCGGTAGTGCTTATTGACCCTCGGGGCGTTCCTCTGCTTGACGAATACGCCAACAGCCTTAAAGCTTTTGAGCCTGGCGACTACTGTTACGACCTCTCCAAGTTGAAGTTCTCGTTATCAGGGTTTGCCGAGATAAGAAAGGGACTCTTCAACTTTCTATGCGAAGGCCAATCTTTTAATCTCATCTGGAAGAACCATCCGGGATTGGATACAATGGTTGGTGCGAATCGTGGGTTTTTTAAGATGCTGTCGTCCAGCGAGAAGTTGAGACAGTGGGTTGAAACTGTCGAGCCTTCTGGGTTTCAATCGATGGAGCTAAGGGTGCTGTTAGGGGAAGCAGCGCACTTTGTTGCGGACTCGGCCTGTGCCTTGGGAAGAGATAAGAAAGAGGAGGTTCTCCCTCTATTCCTGATAGGCCTTGAAAAGCTGAACGATGTTCTCGAGTTGATAGAGGGGGAAAGCGAGGTAAAGTTACCGTTGACTGAGACGAAAGCCGCAGCCGAGAGCCCGAACTATGGACTGCGACAATTCGAAGTGCTCTCTTGGGGCTGGGGTCATTGGACATAAATTGGACCTGGGATGTAATGGAAGTCCTGGTCAAGTTCGAGTCAACTACTACAGCCCAACAGCTCCTTGGCGAGCTGGTCGGGACACATCTGCCAGAAGGGACGGGAGTGTACGTATCGACTGACCCCATCGCAAATGCCAGATTTCCTTGCGTGTTAATTCACCCATTTGAAGGCGTGAGGGGCCAGACCCATGCGGTGATCTCTGGTATACGGAGAACATCTGCCTTTTTGAGGGACACTGGAGTGTCCCAAGAAATGATTGACAGGCTAAGGATAGTCACTGTTGCTTCGACAGGAGCATCAACGGGTTTACAGTACACCTCGAGACAGAACGACAAACTTCTGTCTCCCGGACCATGGGGCATATCTCCCCTCAAATTGAGTGTGTTGCAGGCGAACCAGCTCTTTTTCCCTCGCGCTGGTCGATGGGTTGTCGAGAACGACTCCTTTTTTGTTCTAAGTCGAGCCCTGCGTGTGGGGGGAGACGGCCTGTGCCTTCTTGCGTCCAAGAGGCCGGCATCAGGGCCGTCTTCCTGGCGGGTTTGCATAGAATCGACGGATGAGATTGATGGTTTAACCATTGCAACTGGGTTTCGAGAGATTGGTCCAGACGAGAAGGAAACAGGATCGCTCAAACATACAGATGCCATCTTTGTGCCAAGCTATCTGGGACAATGGCTTGCTCGGAAAGAAAAGGACTACGCAACTAGGAGTAGTCCTTTGCTGATCGACTTCGTCCTCCCCCGCTTTATGCAAAGAACTAACTGGATCCAACTGTGTCACTTGCAAGGCTTCGGGGTCAATTCTGATCTTGCGTGGAATAACGCCGAACAAATCGCTGACCTCTCCCCAAAGGTCGAGCTTGCATATGGCGGTGACGAGATGGAGTTCCACAGTTTCGGTTCCGAATCTGAGTACACCCAGCTGGCTGACGGGGTAGGTAGCAACCCTGTGCTCAATAGCTTGAGTTATCTCCCCTCAATGGCAATATGGCTCCGCCGCCAAGTCGGCCTCACGGCCAGATCTAGCCGATGATGGTATGTGCATTTTGGTGGTCCGTGGTTTCTTGGATTTGTTTCGTACCAGTGGTACTTGAGATTTCATCTCTTTGAATTAGTCTTTCAGTTAGGTCTATTCATAAAGAAGGATGTGAATACAATATCATCTAGAATTCATTCATAGTTGAGCCAAATCTTTTGCGTGCAAACCAACCAATTGCGGTCTACCAGCCAACAGCTCCGCCAACTCTTTGATACCGGCCCACCAGGAGGTTTTGCCTCTGCGATTCTGCATGTCTGCATGAGCAACCATCTCTTGCACGGGGACCCACTTGAGCGAACTAGATTGGATAGTAATGATAGCGGCTGAGTCAGGAGTCGCATGTCTCGTTTTGGAGGATAAAAGTTTATTGTGTTCACGTTCGAGGAAAGCCATGCATTTTAATGAGAGCCGGACCGCACGAGCTCGGTCCATTGGAGATGGTACCCCTCCTTGGAGAGTGTGGCCGAGAGAAGCAGAACGAGCGTCGAATAATGAACCACCCTCCTCTTTCAACATTTTTTGAATAACGTCGGTGGTGTAAACTTGTGAAGCAGACTCATTCCTACAGAATGCAAGTTAAAAAGAATTCGAGCTATAATATCAAAGACGTACTTGATTACCAGTCGCCCTTCGCTCCTGCCCTTTGCATCCAGCGTGTACCTTGTTTTGAGGAACCGCACATCTCTTCTGAGCGTGTCGAGGTCCATGCCTTGCTCAGGCGTGTAAACAAGGCTAGCACCGGTCTTGATGATTGATTGCTATTTAGCTTGGTACAGATGATGATATTGTCTTACTCACCGCCAATGCGCCCACTGTGGCGATAAACCCACATTTCCCACCTTGAGTTTCAACTACGAACACCCTGTTACGACTGGCACTAGCGCTCTGCTTGATGGCGTCGCAAGCATCAACCAACGCATTCAAACTTGTATCGCTTCCTAGACTCCATTCTGTCATGGGCACATTGTTACTGATCGTCGCCGGAAGGTGAACCATTGGGATATGGAAAGCAGGATAATGTTTTCGGCCTTCTTCTAAGATTAGCAAAGAATTGAACGCCTCGAAGCCACCAATCATCAAGAGAGCTTGGAAGCGATGCTGTTGAAATTTTGATGCGATAGCACCAAGGTCAATCGAAGGCAATGTTCGATTCGTTCCAAGCTCTGAGCCACCACGAGCCATCCAGGAGTCAACACCAAGCCAGGAGAGTTCATGGATGTTATCAT
The DNA here is from genome assembly GCA_015501585.1 of Rhodocollybia butyracea. Lineage (NCBI taxonomy): Eukaryota > Fungi > Basidiomycota > Agaricomycetes > Agaricales > Omphalotaceae > Rhodocollybia > Rhodocollybia butyracea. The sequence goes on along the minus strand of JADNRY010000053.1, from coordinate 192,365 downwards.
CGAGTAGCCCGCGGAAACCGTTATGTACGGCGATGGGTGTGTGTCCATGTCTTATACAGTATCTGACAGCTGCGCGTGTTGCTGCGTTCATACCACCCGCAGGAGCACCCATACTATTTCAAAGTGAGACTAACACTCGGCAAAAGATGCAATTTACTACTTACTGCATAATCGCAACTCGCATCCTCTGTAGAGCGGTCTATTCAGAAGCGAAACGTGAAGGAAAGTATTCAAAAAGACTTACCTCTTCCGAAGGTACTTTTTCTTGCTCCAAAGTAGAAGTGGTAATAAAACCTGCAAAACTTTCTTTGAATTCGGGATCCCGATACGACATGGCTTTCTCAAAGTCCTTGGCCTCAATCGCAGCACTGACGGATCTCGTCTACGGTGCAAATCAGCGTACATATAAGCTAAGCGGACGACCATAGTGACCATTTTAACGGCTTCCATTAAAGGCACTCTTGTAATTTTGTTCTCTTGAACCCCAATCATATATGATGGAGAGTCGGGAGTGGCTTCGAGTAATGCCTCGACGGCTTCCATACCTTGAAGTGTCGGCTGAGATTAACAGTTAGGCAGAACCCAAGCCAGATCGTCAGGGTGACTGACCAATATGCGATCATAAGCGCAAGGTCTTCCACCTCGCTGAGTGTGACCTAGTGTAGTAACACGGGTATCTAGACCAAGGCGTTCTGCAAGCACATCCTTGACGTATTCTGACTTGATTGGCTTTAGATTGCAATCGATGGCACCTTCAGCGACGATAACAATAGTTTTTCGTTTACCGACTTCACGATGCTAGTTTGTAGGTTATTAGCAGCATAGATCTGGTAGAAATTACTGTGGAAACATACGCGCTGGATGCATTGGCACATCTCATCCTCCCATGATTCGGTTGTTGGAGGACTTTCAGGAATAAAAATGAAATCGGCACCACCACTAGGACGCGTTAGGCTACGGCACCGCTATGCGTTGTTGCTCGCGTACCTGACTCCGGCAAGTAGAGCCAACCAACCGCAATGTCTCCCCATTACTTCTAGCACGAATGCTCTAGAGTGACTACTAGCAGTTGAGTTAATGTTATCAATAGCCTCGCAAATTCGATGAAGAGCTGTAGGTGCCCCGATAGTAAGATCTGTCATTGACATATCGTTGTCGATTGAGCCGACAAGCCCAACGATCTTGAGATGAGCATGAAGGGCTACTTTTTCGGCCGAGATACGACCTATGTATGGGTAAGTAAAAGTTAAATGGCGCCACTGAACAGTATGCCTTCTGCGTGCAAAGCCTCGACCAGTTTCGGCCATTCAGCTCGGAAGACATCGGCGCCAGTGAGAGAACCATCTCCTCCACAGACAACCAAAGCATCGATGCCTTCTTTGATCATATTGTAAGCGGCCTGCAATCGTCCTTCCATAGTACGGAAAGTTTTCGATCGAGCAGTCCCGATTAGTGTGCCTCCCTATATTCAGCCTTTCCAATGTAACCAATTAGAGTTAACAAACAGATATACCTCTGCAAACCAGCCTTTCACATCGTCGAATCCTACACGAACAATATACCTTCCCTTTAACGATCTGGTTCCAGGATGATCTCCAGTACCATCTCTTAACAAGTCACCATCGCCAAAACGTAGATTTTGTACAAGATTTGTGGAGCCATCCGTAGTTGAAGAAGTATCTGGAAGATCTATGGGTGTCTCATCTAAGGACTGTTCTGCTACAGCCTCAGTATTTCCTCGAACAAGGCCTTCATAGCCTTCGCGAACGACCCAAGTTTCACAGCCTCTGCAACAATTTAACAAAAGCGAGATAGAAATTTTTTGTAAATGACGGACTTGATGATACCGGCTTTGACTACCGCTCGAACGACGGCATTCATTCCTGCACTATCCCCTCCTGAGGTAAGGATAGCTAACTTCATCTCTGAATTGAGAATGTTTGAAGGATTTTGCAGACACGTAGAGGACCTGGTAGAATAACGAAAAGATGAAGATAACGAAGCAAAGATGACATCAAAAACCCCGAAGTGCACTTCGGTCCACGTGAAGATAGGGGTCCTTGAAGCGCTTAAACTCCACCCTCATGGTTCATTCTCGCTACAACGAACAAGAAAACAATCCGAATCCTCATATTAACTTCATTACGCCGTTAATGACTAGGTGAGGCGAATTGGACCGATTTTCATCTCATGCATGAGAAACTGACTACACCATTTTCGTAACATCAGCGTCGCCAAAGATAGTGAAGACGCCAGACAGTTATTACGCGCTCTAGCTGCGCAAGTACGCCCAGTAATGAAATCACACGGATTTACGGTGAATAGTTTTGAAGAGTACGAACATAACGCGGTTTTTGCTGGAAGAAATTGGAATAATGGGGAGACAATTGGTACGCGATGTTTTGATCGCTTTATCGGCGGCATCTAAACCGTTCACCATGTAGAACTTGTTCTGAGAAGGCCTGGTGGCTCTTTTCTTCCTTCATCGTGGCTCATGAGTACACTCTGCCATGAAGTATGATATAAGCCTCTCGGGATGCTCTTACCTGACTTTTATCCTTTCAGTTGGCACATATTAAAGTAAGCTGTCACTGAATCGTATGTCATCGCTCCATCTTTACGGAAAACAGCATATGAATCACGGACCTTCTTTCCAAGCGTTGTGGCAGAAGCTTAGGAATGAGGTACGAAAACTCCAAGACAAAGGATATTATGGAGACGGCATGTGTCGTTCTTAGTTTTGAACGCATCTATACTCAACATCATTGTAGGCTATTGGTCAGCTGGAACTCGACTCGCTGACTCTGCAGTTGTTCCGGGTCAGGGACTGGATATTGGGGATCTACCAGAATACATCGTGCTCATCGTCTCTCTTCCTCTTCTCCTTTTCTAACTTACGATCCAGTGCGGTGGTGCTCAAAGTCGCACCCGTCCAGCCCATTTACGTCAACGAAGGGGTCCGCGACGTCCATCGAACTCAACAGGGAGACAGACGGCCAAACAACGCAAAGCGGGATCCCGAGTAACATCCAAATATGCCTTTCGGGGTGAAGGGGTGTCTATAAGTAGTGACGCCACTGCTGCAGGAAAAGGATTCGGCAAACAAGCAGGGAGGCACGTTCGACACTTGTATCTGTGAAGGTTTTCTTATCTCCATTGTTTCTAGCAAACGAGCTCGAGAAGAGCGAGCACTTGCTGCTGAGAGGCGATTGCAGTCGTTGGCATCTTCTTGTGAGTCTCTAAGCATACTTTTGGATGATACGCTAAATCCCTTCTAGCCATCACGCCCGCTATACTACCGCCAGAGGCCAACTCCGAGGTGGAGGATGACGGTGAACTAGAAGACGCAGGGCTCATTCCCGAAACCGACTCGGACAGAAGAAAAGCACTCCTTGCTACACAACACGATGAAGATCTTGATAATCTCCACAGTGGCAAATCCTGGAGGGGCTTTGAAGACGATTTTGTCTTTACCGGTCAGGGTCGTTCGGACGTTATCGACATTTCTTCCGATGAGGAATCGACTGGGGCAGACGCGAAAGGGAAGCGGAAAGCAAGTACGATTGAGAACTTTGCAGGTACCTGTTTGATTCTCTTGAATGTTGTTGAGTGCTAACGTTTAACAGACTCTGAACCATCTTCCAAAAAGACACGAGACAGTGGGTCGAAATTAGGTCTTGGTAAAATAGTGGAGACGGAAGTTGCCTTTCGCAAAAAAGAAGCTCTAGGGATGACGCCGGTTCAAGGTAAGGGCCGGAGGGTTGGTGGTTCCAGTAAACACAGTGGCCGCGATGGAGAACACCTGCCATGGCCTTGTTCAGTTTGCACACTGTGAGCCACCCTCTTGAACTCTGGAACTGCTACTCACACTCGTGTTCAGCGAAAACAAGCCTCTGCATTTGGCTTGCGCAGTTTGTGGTACTAAGAAGGGTCAACAATTGTTCAAAGGATGATTCGTGCTTAGATGCAGTGTGTTTTGTTCTTGTATTTACATAAACAGTCCAGTGAAAAGATGACATCAATCAACATATGATAGAGAAACAACATGCCTTAATGAGTGTACTACAAGAGTGAATAATACATCCGAGAAAAAAGGTATAGATATCGAAAAGGAAGAGGTAGCAAACGGACATAACAATAAAGAAGGACGAAGGAAGAGGGGCAAAAAGAGGTGATACATACTGTATAAAAGGTAACAGAGAAAAAATAACCAAAGAAGCGCTATGGCATAAATCATCTACCGCTTCGCAAAGACCTTCTTCAGCAGACCCAGCACCTTTGGAACGTTTAGCTGAACGTATTCCAGATCCAACAGATGTTTGTTGTCTTTTTGCTGTAAAACAGGGTTAGCGTGCAAATCGAGCTGGATCAACAGCCTTGACTAACCTTTTCCAAAAGATCATCTATCTTGAGGTCCATCTCTAGGATAGCCCTCTCTCGACCCTTGTAATGCAATGCGATGATGAAAGTACCAGGCGTTGGGGAAGTTATATTGAAATAGATATTTGGACGGCTGTAGCAGAGATGTCATCAGACGAACTTTCTTTACGACCAGTCTCGAAACATACCGATTATCAGGCACATTGCTCTCAACGATGATGCCCTCCTTTTCAAGCTGGGCATGTGTAAACCTGTACGGCCCCAGGACAACAGATTTCGCTGGCTTCTTCTCTTTACCACCAACAGTCACAACACCCACACCAGTTGTGCTTCCCTTGTCCTTTGACGCCGTCAAACGCACATTTTGAAGATATGCCTTATACTGTTCCAGCTGCGACCTGAGATAGTTGTTGTGATCGCCGATGGTCTTGTATACCGCATCGAGGGATTGAGTTTCCAGGACCACCTTTTCCCGGAGGTTACCGAGGTGCGTAAGTTCTGCAGCGACTTCTTCTTGCATGAGCTTGTATCCGTCGGCCTGCTCGACAATCTTCTGCTCCTCCAGCTCTCGAAGCATCTCCTTCACCTTGATACCCTTGCGGACGAGAGTGGCATCCTTGGTCGTGGCCGCTCGCTCCGCAATGGCAGCCAAATTGTAGGGTCGTTTTTCGGATGCATTGGGGATGGAACGGATGAGTTGGACAAAGATCGATTTGGTCTCCATGTACAGCATATCGCTAGATGAAACAGAGTCCATTAACGCGCTCTGAATGTCCTGCACGGGTGTTTCCCAGCGACTATAGAGTGACAGCTCGATTGTCCGGTTTTCCTTTCGTGGGACTTGGGCGGGTGCCGGTCCCAACTCGTCCGTTAATATGCGCAAGTGCTGCTTGTCGTTCGGAGACTGTAAAAACTATTGAATGTGAGCTAAAGATAAGAGTTCTAATCAACGTACTAGTGTTTCTATATGCTGTAAAATCAGAGAATGCGTATTGTACAGCTCGTTCATGGTGATGTGTATCATCAAGTCTTTTTTCGAAAGCGCCATGTATTGATCCATCTATAACAAGATGAGCAAGTAGTGCATGATATCAGAGACACAAAACAAACCTCGAGAGTTTCGTAAAAGTCGCCGACTTCACACAGATTATTAAGGAACTGGTTGATACGAGCCTTGTTGTTCTCCACAAACGGATTAAGCGTCATCATGTATGCTTCTTTGGCGTAAGAAGGTTTGTTTGCAAGATTCTGTAACATTTTAGCAATCTGATTGATTGTTAGCCACTGTATTAAATGGAACGCGTAAAACCTACAAGGGTCAGTGTTCTGCGTGGGTGTTTGGCCGGAACACCTTCCACCAACATATAAGCCTGAGGAGTGACGATGGCCGGGTTGATGAAACGGAGGAAGAAAAAACCGCCGATAAGGGAGCATATGGCATAGTCTGTTGCTTCAGGGTATTTACGCTGCCAGGACGATGAGATAATGCAAGACAACCATGTGCAAATACCCACCCGCGTCAAGCTTCGAATCTGTTTGCAAATCCATCGAATACCATAAGGAACGCTCTCCATACTTTCTATTATGGTCACCAGGAAGCTGTTGGCAATTTCCATCAACATAGTAAGCCGTGGAGCAATAATCGCTTGGACGTCCAAATTTTCCGCGGCGATTTCTGGAGCGACACCTCTAGGAAGGTTTGGAGGAAGTGAACCGGTTTCTTCTTCAATTTGGTTTATCATCTGTTCGTATACCTTGGGAAAATGATATAAATTCCAGCGCCACCTTAGAATGAGCGGGTAACTTACTTTGACTGGATTTATCTCCAAATTGAGATCCTTGTGCTCAATCAAGCTATTGATACGCTCAGCAAGAACGCTTTTCAGATAGCTTTGACCTGGACCCCGACGAGTATAAGTGGTCATCATTCGGGAGACAGGGGTGTTGGCACGGAGAAGAGAACCGAATTCTGTGGCTGTCTCGAACTGTGCTGAAAGGACAGACTGGAACATGGTGAGAAGAAGATGCTCCTCTCTGCTTTCGTATTGGTTTCCGTAAAGAGTGAACATGACAGTTTGTAGAAGGGTATCGATTTCAGATAGACTGACGAGACGGCAGAGAGCAGCGATATGGCGTGGTTCAGATTGGAGAAGGAAGAACAGGTTGGAATACTGTTGCATCTTGCGGTCGTCAGGATAATGGCCTTCAGTGGGGTCAACTTCTTCGAGCGTTCGTTCAACTTCACGTTGCTATATGATGCTTTGAGCAGAGACACTAGAACATTAAGATTTACATACCTCATCCAAAGCCATCCTGTTTTGAATCAACAACGCAATACGCGAGTCTAAATAACGAACGTCTCGTTCCAGAACGAAATTCTTTTTGGATTGGGCAGAGATTTTCCCCTTTAGATCACGAAGACGCTTTTGGGCTATGTGAAGAGTGAGAGGAAGAATACAGAAGAAGAAGAGAAAACTACGCACCTTTTGCCAAATCATCTTCAACTTCGACATCGTTCTCGGCTGCCATACTGAACAAAGCGGTTACACTGTACCGATTGGTATTTCTGTTGGTAAGTCGACGTCCTCCAGACATACTGCCAGGCGACGAAGGCTGATCGGGATAGGACATGATGGTCGGTTAAAGAAGGAAAATTGGCGAAATTGACAAAGACGTGAAGGATAGGACAACTGAGGGACGCAGGATGGAGTTGGCAAGTAAAGCAGCCCGCGCTTGCAGCCTTGCAACAAGGATAAAGTTTGGAAATAAACGTTAGACGGGGAGAGTAAGAGGGTATTAATACAGAGCGAGTTCGGAGTTGGTGTGGATGATGGAAAGAACAAGTGAGACAATTTGATTGTCAGGCCAATCACACAGCCACACCGGATTACTGCCTTGTTGTGCCAGTACTTGGCCAGTACAGTTAGCACAGCAGCACGGAGAAATATGGGCTCATGTATTTTATATAAATAACTAAGCTACATATAGAAACACACAGCTTAGGAAGATTCAGAAGAATAAAAAGAAGGCCCACATAACCTCATAGACCGAATGCATTAAGAGGGAATCGAACCCCCGGCGGGTCGAGAGCTAAATGGCAACGACCCAGGTTACCACTACCCCATTAATGCTTGCTCTGTTGAAGCTTTAGCCTGATTATTTACAAGCTAGTCTCGCAAATTTGTGTGTATCTTTCACAACTCCCCCGCTCTCTACGTTGTACTCGTCTTGCTGCAATAATGCTCCAATGGAAACAAATGGCGTGCACTAATATAGTGGAGATGATAGTATCAGCGGCGCAAAATAAGCGCTCAAGAATAACAAGCGCTCATGTGGCAATAGCACTTCTTTGCTCTTTTTCATGTCTAATCTCCTCGCAGTTCCTTTCAAGAAAACCTATCAAGTAGATGTTGCAGGTGCTGCGCGTAACTACCTTTTAGAAAACGGTGAAACACATCCCGACGCTGTCAAGAAAGATCTACAACAGTGGCAGGAAATGAGACAGAAGATCGTAGGCTTACAGACTCACTCAAACCGCATTAATGAATGTTTGAGGTAGGCTTTCATATCGTTGTTTTTGAGGGATTTTCTTTCTTCAACAATCCATTTATTTTCCAACAGTTATCACGCTCAATTAACCTCGATTCTTGCTAAATTTCCTGTCGATGTGAGCTCCTTCTTCCACTCTTGAATACTGGGTCCAGTGTTTCCTGATTTTCTCAGATTGGTCTAGACATAGCCTACGCCCCTGCATTCTCTCCATCTGTGGTGCCCATAACTCTAAGGAACCTCATGTTCGAACAGGCGGGAGTAGTATTTAATCTGGGCTCTTTGTATACCCAACTTGCTGCTTCAGAGGATCGCTCTAATGTAGATGGAATCAAACGCGCTGCTGCTTACTATCAGGTAAGATCTTACACATCCTCATCTTTATTTTTGAAATCCTGAGTAATTTCCCTGTCAGAACGCATCGGGTACATTCTCATATCTTGGGAAAGCAGTGCTTCCCAACTTTTCCGTGCCACTAGGCCAAGAAGACTCACCCACGGATCTATCCGATTCGTTTATTCAAGCACTTGAATATCTTTCTTTGGCACAAGCACAGGAATGCTTCTGGCAGAAAGCTAAACTTGGTCAGCCATATCTACCGCCTCGTCGTCGTGTATCTGAAAGGCCCACCAAGCATAGATAATCTTAAGAACGGCCTGGTGGCAAAGCTTGCAGCGGCTGTATGTTCCCCGGCGACTATATCGACTTTGATCCTGCATTGATCTGCCCATAGACTATGCATTTTTATAAAAAGTCGATCACCAGCATTCTCGAAGCCTCTCCGCCTATAAAACACGTCTTCCCCTCGGTGATTAGCTTATATTAATGCAAAAGGATCTTTGACCGAGACTCTATAGGAATGGTTAGCACACATGGAAGCAAAGCAATATCATTTCGAAGCCGTCGCACAATACCGGAAAAGTCGCGAGGAGTTAGAAAATAGTAGGTAAGAGTATTTGTCTAGTTTCATCATATATACATAATCAATTACTATGCCAGATACGGTTTCGAAATTGCTTATTTGACCCAAGCCCATGCAGCAGTTAAGAAGGGCCACGATATTGCCCGCCGAGGAAAGGTCTTGGCTGCTGTTCAAAGTGATATACAGGTGCTCATTGTCGGCTGACAATTGACCACCCATACTGATGGCCACTCAAGTCATTTCTAGACACGGTTAAGAAAGACTTAAATCGCGCAGAGCGCGACAATGACCTAATTTACCACCATGATGTTCCGACGGGGTCTTCTTTGCCTCTAATCCAACAAGCCGCGGTTGCTCAAGCCACAGTACCCAAAGAACTGGCGAATCCAAATATACTTGTTCCCAGCCAGGCTATGTTGTTTTCCGAGCTGATGGGATGGGGTGCACGGGAAGCCATTAGTAAGTGGCACAAGTTCCTCGTGCACTCTCATTGACCTTATTGTCAAGACATATACAATGATCGAAAAAAGAATCTTATTCAAGAAGAACTTCTTGGTCCTGCCAAAGAGTCGAAGAATGCCGCTGAACAGTTCGTTGAAAGATATCCTACTTGTCCTCTTCGCTTCTTTAACGTTATCACAAGGCTCTTACAGCGGCTGAGCTTGCCCGCATCGCTGGAGGCTCTTCAACGTCCTGTTGGACTTCCGCCGAGCTTCCTGAAAAAGGCGGAAGAAGTTCGTATGGAAAATGGTCCCGCTAAAATCGAAGCCACTATAGAAGATCTATACAGACTTTCACGACAAAACCACAAAATCCTGAACGAAGTATGAATTTTTATCTGCGAGAAATTCATCTGACATTCCCTATAGGCGATGGACATACTCGACCAAGAAGCCTCTGAGGATGAATCGACGCGTGATAGCATTCATATCGATAGGCTTCCATCCCATGAAGCAAACGCTCACCTTGTGGACAAGGAACGACGCTACAGGACGATTTTGGAACAGGCAGCAACTGGTGATGAGACTATTCGAACCAAATGGGATCAGTGGGAAAGGAATATAACGGAGTTGACTTGGGACGAAGTATGTTCGTCTATGCCTTCAGAAGGCCCATGCTGACACGGTGCCAGAGTGATCTCGAGGCTTCGATTCCCTCATCGACCAAACAGACACAATCCGGTGAAACAGAAAAGCACGCTCGAAGTCTTAGAATCTTATTAGAGTCTCTAAACGATCTTTATTCTGATCGAGAGAACCTTATAAAACGGGCAGAATCCCTTGCTGAAGCGGACGACATCCAGCCCCGAATTGTCAAGGCGGCTTCAGGTTTTGAACGTCTTGCCGAGATGCACCCTGCCATGTTCGAAGACGTATCGGACGACGAACTTGCAAAGTATGACAAGTTTATCCAGTGGATGAAGAAATTGGACGTCAAGCAAGAGGAAATACTTGAATCTATCAAGGTAAGGTTTCATGTGATTGTTCATTCGCTTCGTCATTGAAAGAGAGCTGTAGAGCGAAAACGAGTCATACTTGCAATCAAGGAAGGAATCTGAGACGGTGAAGGAACGAGAGCAAGCTCTTCTGTCGCTTGATCTTTCATATCACAAATATAAGGAGATCATTCACAATCTCGAGGAGGGGATAAATGTATGCTCTTGGCGCCTTCGCTTTGAATAATACTTAGCGACTGTCCCTTAGTTTTACAACGGGCTGATCACCATCCTCCTGCAATTCAAGGAGGCTTGTCACCAATGGTGTACTGAGAGGAAACAAGAAATCCAGTAAGCGCTACTTTTTCCAGTGACTTTTTTTTCGCTGATATTCATTACGCAGCTCTTTGTCTCGCTCGATGCGGTCGTTAAATATAGGTGGCGAGAGTGATTCATCCCGGCTAGATCGTGATCCACCTAGCCAGAAAAAGATTTTAGTAACGGATCTCAATTCGAGCGATTGGGAAAGCGTGCCATTTGGTACTGTTCCAGGTCGAAAGGCTTAGTATTCCTGTACCACTTGCGGGAGATACAGTTTTGATACATATATCATATCACGGCGTCCCATATCGAACTGTTGGAATAACAGAGAGGCAAGTAGTACATGTAAGAAGCTATGGTTGCAAGGTAGCAACGAAGGGGATAAGTATACCAAAAAATGCCAATACGAGATTACTGAGACTTAAAGGTTGTCTCCCATGTCCATTGACAACTCTATGAATGGCAAGCTGTAGTAGTAACATGCGCCCAGTGCTTCAGGATGATTGATAGCAATGTGATGCTGTTGAGAATTCATTTCCATACATATATAAACTCAAGCCCCTTTTACTGGCTTTCTCTACTTCACTCATCACTATTATCGTCGATGAATTTTCCTCAGGCTCCCACTCCGCCTCAGAACTACTACGCACCTCCTCCTCCCGTTCCAGCTTCTGGGTATCGGATTCCACTATCGCACAACTCTGCATTCCCTACTGAAATGCAAACCGGCCGTCCACCCTTGCACGACGCTGATGGTGTATCTCCTGTGTTTTTTGGTTCTGCGATCTTTGACAACTCTGTACACCCTTGTAAAGTTGTACCTGCGCTAGATCCCAAGTGTATGGTTCCATATGGCGGAAGTGAGTATCAGGAAAGCTCTTTCTATCCTGTTCATATGCTGACGATTTGCATAGAAGAGCATCATCATCACGGACGATTTGTGGGTAAATTGTACTTGGTGTTCGCCCTCAAAGTAATGTTCATGATTCAAGGACCTATTACCGTTCGATCCAAATACGATGGAGTTGATTTATGTTTCCCATGGACATATTCCAGGTGCATCCAGCTCTTGAAATCGTGGCTTGCGCTCACTAACTTCCTTGCTTACAGCTGGACGTCGACCCATTGAAGGAGGCTACGAGGATAACGGTTCGTTCAAACGCGTCGATCCAACTCTACTCGGATTTTGACAACTTGAACCATCAGGAAACAAGTTATACCACGGAGTTGCTACCGTGAACGGTGTCAGGGTCCCAGGAAAGACCGCTCCTCATCTGTACGTTGCCACTGATATTTGACGAGTTCTAATCCGTGCTTATGAAACGTTCAGTGGAGGCTGTAATGTCTCGTTTGGGGGAGGAGAGCACAACATACAAGACAATTATGAGATATTGTAAGCTGATGGCTCATGTGCTTAACAGATTATATAGCTGCTAACAACTTTACAGATGCTGGAGGTAAACACTCTGAATATACATTGAAATAGTTCCTTTTGCAGCAAGTATTAGGTTGCAATCACGAATTTATGATACATTTGTGTGTGATAGGCTAAGTATGATTATGGTTGATACTGTAACAAAACTGGGAAGACATTAAGGCGTCCGACTATCACTCTTTCCCTTGCGGGCCTTTGGCCCTGTAGTCGATAGTCTGGTAGCTTTAGGGCGATAAAAGAGCACAACTCGCTGTCGTCCATTGGATATATCGAGCGCCTTCGGACCAGGCTTGGTAAAATCTTCGTTAGTTTACAGCTTTAACGCGAATTTCAAACCGAACCTGTAAATAATAATTATGCCATCCCCCATTGCCCTGAATGGATACTTCATCTATTGCCTCCATAAAGCAGAGCCGCTTGAACAGCTGCTCAAGAAGTTCATTGTCGAGGTGTTTACCTCCAGCATATTGAGGGAGACGGTTATGATTTCTGTCCCGAATAGCAGCTGTGTCTGCTCCTCTGAAGACAGCTCGACAATGATCAAGTGTGACCTGTTGCTTAGTGGCGAGAAATTGTTGAACGAGACTAACAACAGCCTTCGCTTCATTAGACAAATCCCGCTCAAGCATTTCAACAGAATGACTGCAGTTGTCACAAAATTGACGACAGTGGCGGCGGTCGAACTTTTCGCCAAAGAACTGCAATAGCTGTACGCGGCGACAGTCCGACACGTTGAGACAGTACTCCATGACCCTCTTTGCCTGTTCTTCCTGACGTTTACGAGCTTGGGGACTCGCTAGTTCCTCTCCATTCCGGGCGTTGTTGATCATCTTTACGATCACCTTGTAATCACGATAGGTGTAGACTATGATGGGATAGTTAGAATGAAAAGGTGCGTGAAGTAGGCGACGCACATAAGAGACAATCAGCAGGTTTTTGATCACGTCCCGCTCTCCCTGGGGACATTTTGAGCAAAGAGAAGCAAAAGGTTTCTGCATAAACATACCGGTTTCCTGATAGTAGCTATCAAGTTGAGCTCAGAAAGTAGTCTGCATTATTGAAAATGATTACTTACCCATCAAGTGATTTAGGGAGGTCATGGTGAATCACAAAACGCACTGTACATATCATCATTAATATGATCAAGTAGCTAGAGTCTGACTTGCTCACCGTTCGGTTTGTCTATACCCATTCCAAAAGCAACCTAGGGATGTAATTTGAATGAAAGGAAGGCAGTCATTGGGATGCCTTACAGTTGCGACAACGATATGTATTCGATCGGTTTGCCATTCATCTAAGACCTGCTCCTTCTCCGCAGAGCTCATCTGAGCATGGAAATGCTTCGCCTTCATGCCCCTTTGTCGTAACTGTCCCGCAACTTTCTCGCACTTGTCTCGTCCAAGGCAGTAGATGATACCGGTCTCACCGCGATGCTTGGAGGTGATGAATGTACAGACATCATCAATGATTTTGCTTTTCTTCTCGCGAATGAGGTATTTGAGGTTGGCTCTGTTGAAGGATTGCTTGAAAAAAGCGCAATCTCTCAATTTCAAACGTTTCATAATGTCATCAACCATGACCTGGTTCGCAGTCGCGGTCAATGCCATAATGGGAACACTGGGGTACTTGTCGCGAAGTGAGTCAAGGCATTGATACTAGGGAAGATCATTTTGAAGTCAGTCGTAGTTGGTAGGTGTCATGAGCGCACTTACTGCCTCTCGGAAGTCATGGCCCCATGTCGAGATACAATGCGCCTCGTCAACCACAAAACGTGCCAACTCTCCGGTGCGATAGAGATCATCAAAGATAGATGCGAGTGCCCCGCTGTCCTTGATCTTTTCCGGAGACACGTAGAGAAGACGCGGTTTGGGGTGCCCTCGCAGCCGCTGCATTATCAGACCGTGGTCAAGTGTTTCGGAGTTCCATAGCAAGACGTCCACATTTTTTTCTTTGAGGGCGTTGACTTGGTTCGACATGAGAGACAACAATGGCGAAACAACGACAGTGACACCTTTAGAGCCTTCGGTACATACTGCCGGAAGCTGGTAACAAAGACTTTTACCACCTCCAGTTGGCATAAGGACAAACACGTCTCGTCCTTCCATAGCAGCAAGAATAGTTTCAAGCTGGTGTTGTCGAAAGCTCTCCAAGCGAAACACGCGTTTGAGTTTAAGCATGATTTCCGCATAGTAAGGGTTACTTGCAAAGATGGTGTGGTCGGGGGTTATTGTCTCCTGGGGTGAGGGTGATTCGTTGGAAAGTGCGACGTCAAGGACAGCGTCTAGTGAGGGATCTTCGTAGTCTATTCCGTCGTCTTCAAAGTAGTCGTCCGCATCATCCTTCGGCCCATCTTCGATGTCCTCCATTTCGTCATCAACGGAATCTACAATGGGATCTGAAGGGTGTAGACTGTCATTGGAGGGACTGGCCAAGGTCACGGAACTGGTACTGTGCTCGTTGAAGTACGGCGAAGTAAAACCAGCAGCTTGCTCGCGTTCCTTGGTGGCCAGTACTTCACGGATCGCTTTGATCCTGCTACGAAACAGTGTCCTAAAATTCAATAAGCCAGCTATTCTTTACAATGATAATTCATATACGCACTCAATACCCTCTACAGTCACAATGTCGACTTTCGAGTTATGTGAACATCGAAACTCGTCGAGTGACCTATTATTAGCATGTTGCAGAGAGAGAACGAATTGGAGTAGTCCGCGAAGTTCCGTGTCGCTTTTCTTGAAAGTGTATTGGCTCAGGAGGAAAAAGAAATATTCCAGTGACCACGTACCAGCTTCAAATCGTTATGATCTTGTCCAGAGGGTGGAGTAATCTGTTTGGTAGGATCACGTTTGAAAGAAGGAAAATCGAGGTCTAGCTGCTCGAAAGGATCATAGTATTTCTTTCTAACGGTTTCGCTTCGGGGCTTGTCGTCGTCCTCCGACACTTTCTCCTTTCCTTTTCCTGTAAAGGTGCCACTGATTGACAAAGACTTGTTTTCCTTGTCCTTTGAGGGACTGCTTCTCCGCCGCTTGAATGGGCTCAGGTCGTGGATGTTTGGAATTTCCAATCGGCGCTTCGCAGGCGGACTCGGGGAAGAAAAGGACAAATCAATAACCTCGCGAGACGCAGAGATATTTGACTCTGACTTTCGGCCGGAAGCAGGAGTATGGAAGGACGGCCTGGCTGCTGTTCAATGTGAACCAGTGAGTGGCTAATGGCACGATTGTGAAAGCAAATATCCTACCCAGCGGGTTTAAGCCGGAGGCTGCGGAATTCGTCGCCGGTTTGAATTTGGAGGTCTGTTAGATATGGTGAATACATCTAATGGTGTAACTTGGTTTGAACATACTTTGGCCTGAGGTGCAAGTGCTGACAGCGAGGATGATGCGGTTAGATTGGAGCTGCTTCCCCGCTTCTTAAGAACATCATGAAGATTGTTCTTTGGGCCACTGGACATGAGTAAATGCAAGACGGTGTAAAGTTAGAAAAGTGTTTTGAGTCTTGACGCGCTTTGCAATATCAGGTGACCGCTATCACGTGTGCCGAGCCTGGTGCCTCTGAGTGACTAGCCGGACTTCCGACTGACACGGTGACGGTTCTGGAGTTTGAACCTTCTGATTAAAAGTTATTGCTGTTGACCTTTTGGTTCAGGCGAATTCTCTCGTCTGAACAAACCACAACAAACCACGCTACCTTTTGAAAGTTATGGCGGCTGGTGCGATATATTACTCTGATTCCTGTACAATCTTACTCAAAATTTATTGCAGCCCCTCGACGAGGAATCAAACCAAAGATTGTAAGCTGATCCTCTGATGCTGCCACTGGCCGCTGATTGGTCCATGCGCTAGAAACCCCCCAAGAAAGTAAGGGTGTCTCTTATGACATAGCATAATCGCTGATAATTCCAAGCACGGTCCCGATGTCAGTATTGAGCAAACTTGGACAAGTTTATCCAAGAACATTAGAGAAATTCTTAATCACAACGCCTCGAATCTTTCCTTTGAAGAAAATCATCGTTACGCGTACCATATGGTTCTGTACAAGAACGGAGACATCCTCTATCGCGGCATGAAGGAGATCGTCGTCGAAAATTTGGACAAACTTGCGAAGGAACGAATCATATCTGTATTTCCTACAACGCACAGTGGTGATCTCACTCAGAGGAGCCAAGAAAACGAGCTACTTCTGAAATCCTTGAAGAATGTTTGGGATGACCATACCAGTAACATGATGAAATTGGGTCAGATTTTGAAATATATGGTATGTAACTTTTCATGTACCACTTTCCATCTCACTCGCAACCTAGGATCGCATCTACACCAAAACTGCTGAAGTACCAGAAACATGGGAAGCTGGACTGGATCTATTTCTCAAACGTATCATTTGTTCTCCTATAAAAGACCACCTCTTTTCCGCAATCTTGAATCAGATTCAATATGAACGCGAGGGTCATACCATCAACCGTTCTGCTGTCAAAGGCTGCGTCGATGTTCTACTGAGCCTGGACTCTGTCGAAGACAACGCTCGAACGGTCTACCAACAGGACTTGGAACCAGTGTTGCTTAGAGAAAGCGAAGCGTTCTATAAATCCCATGGAACAACCCTTCTCGAGACCTGTGATACACCGGAGTATCTATCTAAGGTTAACTGGTTTCTTGTTCCTTCAAGATAGCGCTTATTCTTTGACTAGGTCGAATCTCGTTTCGAGTCGGAAGAATCCCGAACACATCATTATCTTTCCAGAAAGACTGGCGAGCCCTTACTTCGAATACTTCAAGACCATTTACTCACCGCTCACCTGGACGCCGTCATCGCTATGTCAAATTCCGGTCTGGATATGCTGATTGACATGGACAAATTTGAGGACTTGGCTCGCCTATACCGTCTTTTTAACATGGTTCCCAACGGGCTTCCGTGTCTGAAACGCACTCTTAAGAGTTCAATTATTCGACGAGGTCGGGAAATCAACCACACTTCTTTGGGGATCGAAACCGGCTTTGGGGAAAATGAGGGGACAGTGAAAGACCCTGGAGCTGCACAGAAAACTAAAGATAAAGGGAAAGCCCGCGCCCCTGCTGCGAGCCAGGCGTTGGCTACAGCATTAACTTGGGTACAAAACCTGCTTGATTTGAAGGACAAGATGGACACGGTTTGGAAAGAGTCTTTTGACAGTAATCCGAAAATTGAAGCTACTATAAATGAGGTGAGTCCTCTGCTTTCCTCAAACACATCCTCGGTGAACACGGCTACTGTTATTACAGTCTTTCGAATCGGTCGTCAATAGCAATGACAAGTGTGCCGAATTTATCTCTCTGTTCATCGACGACCATCTCAAGAGAGGGTTGAAGGGGGTAAGCTTTTTCTATTTATTGTTATTCGTGGTACCCAGATCTTTTGGTTTTCAGAAAACCGACGCCGAAGTCGATATTGTTTTGGAAAAGACAATCACTGTTTTCCGCTATCTCACTGAAAAAGACGTTTTCGAGCGGTATTACAAAAATCATCTTGCCAAACGTCTACTGCAATCCAGATCAGTATCAGATGACGCTGAGCGTGGGATGTTGGCGAAGTTGAAAGTTGAATGCGGATACCAGTTCACTCAAAAATTGGAAGGCATGTTTCACGATATCAAAATCTCAGCAGATACAATGCGATCCTACAAGGATCATTTAGCCAAATCTTCACTTGTAGGTCTGTCATTTTCCGACGATGCCATTGCCAACTCTTCCTTCTAGCCTCTCCCCACCATCGACCTTTCAGTTATTGTCATGACCGCTACTTTCTGGCCTATGACACACTCCTCATCGCCCTGTAATTTACCCCAACAACTGCTCGATACTACAAAACCGTTTGAGCAGTTCTACCTTGCTCGACATACTGGTCGTCGGCTGGCTTGGCAACCTTCTCTAGGAAATGCTGACGTGCGAGTCGCTTTCAAGAGCAAATATCACGATCTCAATGTGGCTACTTTTGCCCTAGTCATTTTACTACTGTTTGATAAACTGGACGATGAGGAATTTTTGACGTACGAGGTAAATTTGAATTTCTATCTTACCTAGGTGCTGCATGTGAATGCCTTCGTTAGGAAATTCAACAGGCTACTTCCCTTGAACATGCCGACCTACAACGACACCTACAGTCCCTAGCTTGTGCCAAGTTTAAAGTTCTGAAGAAGCACCCTCCTAGTCGTGATGTCCAAACAGACGACGCCTTTTCATTTAACTCGTCTTTCACAGCATCGTTGCAAAAGATAAAGATTAGCACTATCTCGTCGAAAGTTGAAACAGGTGAGGAGCTGAAGGAAACCCAAGATCGTATCGACGAAGAGCGAAAACATCAGACGGAGGTGAGCCAATTCGTCCTTAGCTCCACGTTCGCGTTACTGAGGTTCTGCTTCGTGCAGGCCTGTATCGTTCGGATAATGAAAGACAGAAAGCATATGTCACATAATGACCTAGTCAACGAGGTGACGCGACTGTTAGCCAATCGCTTCCAGCCCAATCCTCTCATCATAAAGAAACGTATTGAAGGGCTAATTGAGGTTAATTTTGGCTGCTTGGGCTTTACTCTTAGTCTAATCCTTCCTTTAGCGAGAATACTTGGAGCGATGTGAAGACCGGAAATCATACAACTATCTTGTGAGTCTCTGGCCGTTAACCTAAGACCTTTTACTAATGCTTAATTCGATTTTAGGCATGAGTATGTACTTAAAGTATCTGTAATTTCTTAATGGCAAAGAACTATAATACTTGAGACTGAGGGAAGTCGGCCCGTTGTCCCGAATGGCAGTGCCAGCACGCGTTGAGGGTTTGCCCCATTGATATTTAGTCATTTCGATGTCTATAGGTGTCAAGTTGTTTCTCCCTTTCATTTCTCTACATCTACTCCCATCCACGTCCAAAAATGGAACCAGCGTATGTAATGACTAGCCCACAGGAATGGAGATATTCTCCGTATTCTTGGCATCAGGTATGCCTTCAATATCTCTTGTACAAGTAGCAAGCTAAAGATTCTGAAATCTTTGTAACTGAATATACTTCAACCTTCCTAGTCGCACGACCAAGTGGGTACGCACTGGTTAATCATTGGACCAATTCTGACGCTTCTGTCAACGTTCAGGCCACTGTACTACTTATGGTTCCATTTGAAGCCGCAGAGGAAGATATAGCTGTTATTATAGGACACGACTACATAATTGCTGGGATATCTGGAAAAGCTCCTATGATAAAAGTAATGTTGCCCCATGTTCTTGTACTTTCTGCGACTCACTGAAATACCCAAGGGCCGACTGTATGGGCAAGTAGATCCAATGGCCTCTTCCTGGCAACTTGAACTGCAGCCGCGTCAGCTTCAACTCTCTCCGCGCGAGCGCACATTGTCTACTACATCTGTAACTTCTGCCACCTCTGCTTCGACGCACTCGTCTTATGCATTCATTTCCGATCCCGACATATCCAGCAGCTTTGCTGCCTCCCTTGAAAACCACGAGTCAGCACCGTCTCCTGCGCTTAGCTCGTCTCCTTCTCTATCATCCGAACGGAGTTTTACCTTACACCAACATCTCTTGATTGCCCCACACTCCCTCTCATCTCAGCCTGTATCTCCCCGCCACAGTTCTGCATCCTCTTCGTTTGCATCCCTTGACTCTTCACCGCAGCGTGTAGCAGGTGGATATACTGGAAAGCTTCTCACTCTCCACCTAGAGAAATCTCAGCCTGTTATATGGCCATCTTTGATTGTGGGTCCAGTCCCAGATACCCTGGAATCATCAGTACACTATCCGAACTTTGTAGCAAGCGTGGAAGCGGAAAAACAATATAACATGGATCCGACTAGTCTGACACTCACTGGGCTGGAGCTGCTCGATATACGAAAAGACAAGGCAGAGGCGTTTGAATATTTCTTGTAGGTCTCATTAAGTCATTTTCATTGCCATAGATTAATTCACTTTTTCCAGGCGCAGCTGGCAGCTTGCACGCCTACCGACTGCTACTATGAAATTAGTCTCGTGTTATTTTCCTATTCACTCTTCGTATAACATGCTAGAGGATATCAGTGGAGAAAGTAGCATGAAGCATGGCAGTCATGCGTATTATTTACAGTGCATTGGAGGCCGCCCTGGTTTAGCTCAATTGTATATTGAAGCAGGAATGTTATATCTCGAAGGAACCGCCTCCAGCTTGGTGTCCTCTTCGTATTCCAGTCTCGCATCAATACGCATGCCCCTGGAGCCATACGGGAGCTCAACCTTAGGTACAGGGGGACGGAGGCGTGGAGTAGAGATCGAGTGGCTGCTACTAAGTTTTTTGAACGAGCAAGAGTACTGCAGCCCGGTCTGGAGATACCCTCGCTACCTCTCTCAGGATCGTGCTCAACAGAGGAGTTGGCTTTGGAGTTTGAGATGCAGGTCCGGATGCCGTCGATGGAACTTGATGGGGCACACCGTAGGGATACGATGACCTCTAGGCGACGGAGGGAGAAGGGACGAGATGACTTTGTTCGGACTCAAGAAGAAGAAGCCCTGGTGGGGGGAAAGCTGATCGTGATGTTGAAAGTACCTGGTACATGCTGTTACCTGGTCTTGTTGGTGCCGGCACTGCGTTGGTGGTGGTTGGTGTAGTAGGTGTTCTGAGCCTTTCTTGGTCAAGGAGGAATCAAGGATCTTGAGCTATTGGAATCATTGGATCTGATGTACATTTAGCATGATGTTCCCTGTCTCAGACGCTACCTGAATATTTTTTTCAACAGAGATGATCATTGAGAGGACATAAAACATCTAGGCTATTGAAACTCTGATTCATCAGGATATCAGGATATGAGAATGAAAAACATGAGGAGGCAAGAGGCGGGAGTAGGGTGATAACCCAGATATGGCTTGATGAATACATTGAGCGAATAGGCAAGTTTCGACCACCACTTGGGCGCGAGGGTTCAATAACATTAGTACACGGATGTGCCTGCCTGTGCGTCCCCCCACCAGTGGCTTCCGACATCAACCATCTAGTTTTTATAGTACGCGGCGCATGCACCAGCAGCCATTTGACTTGGCTCCGCCATTCAGAGTTTTTCCGTTGTCAGCTTTTTCAAGTTAAGCGTGTTGCTAGCTGCACACCACCACTCGGAGCTTGAGAGGGTCAAGAGAAAGAGAAAAACCTAAAGGAGCCTGTGGGAGGGTTGTGGAGGAAGTGACCTGGAAACGACCGGATGAAGTTCGCATTAGAGAAATTAAGTCTGGCTCAAGTTGCACCGTTTATTCCTTGTTATAGCAACTCGTCATCTAGGTCCAGAATTAGCAACGAGAATGTATGCAAATCTGATGCACATGGGCTGTCAAGTCTTTTTCTCGCTTGGAGCATCAATAACAGACGAGTACCAAGTGGCCGTTAATAATTAACAAGTATAGAGGTGGATGCTGGGTGGATGTACTTTTATTAGAGCAGACCTTACTAATATTAGAAGACATACGTCTCGTAGACGCTCCGAAAGAGATATTGTCGGCCATATTACGTGAGATAGGAGCCATCTTGTACGAGCCATCTTATTTATGTGCGAGAACGATGGCCAAAATTACACGCTCGCGTAACAACGTTGCAACATATCGAGTTATTTGCTGCTCGGTGCTTTCCATGACCGCACTGGCACCGCTTTGTGCCGCAGAGGATCCGGTCAGCAGGTACCTGTACAAGTAGGCGACTGAATAACTGAATAAGTGATATGTCGTTCGGAACCTGGATAGCCTATAGCTACTACATATGTATTCAAGTTTACGCGGTGTATGCTCAGTTTCGACCACAATCACGCCAGCGGACTTGGAAGTTTGGACCTTGGGCAGTAGTGCACTTGATTTGTACGTAGTATCTAGGCCTCAGTTTTAATTGAGTACTAATGATGTCAATTTGGGATGAAAGCCTCAAGGCGCTCAAAGAGACGCCAAATCATCAAAACAGTCAAGAACATATTTTGAAATTCCGGTCCCAAAAGGTAACCGTGTCGTGCCTGCCGGAAGGATCTCTTAAAAGCCATGACTCAATATTTTCGTACTTTATGTCTATCACCGAATATCCTTTGGAGATTCTTTCCAGAATTTGTGCTCACGTCTATAGTAGTGCTCTTCCACCTTCCCAAACTTCTTTGGACCCTTTGATCATAAGCAGCGTTAACGTTCCAGTTTCTCTCCCTTCGACTTTTCCGAGCAGCTACTGGCCGGAACAACTTTCTCGGAGCACACTCGCCAGCCTTTGCCTAGTAAATCACTCATGTTATGAGGCCGCAAAGCCTTGGCTCTGGCGCAAGCTAGAGGTTCGTTTGCCCCGCTCCTGGCTATCACTCGTCGACGAGATAGCTTGGGACCTCGAAGAGGAAACTGTGGACCAAGTCATGGAGAAGGCCGTCAGAGCTGCGACTAATGCTGCTTTGAGATCTGCCTCTCCGAACTTTGTCGTCGTCGAAAAGGAACTTCATGCAACTGTCATCGAATCTATTTCTCTACCAGATGATTCTATCCCTCTCGAGCTCCTCTCCCCCGTTGCTTCACGCGAGCCGAGTCCGAAGAGGCTAAGAACAAAAAGCAAAAGTCCCGCTCGCTGGGAGCTTGTACGCACTATCAGTGATGCCATCCAGACTGTGCTCGACAGTAGGGCTCCTGGAATCTATGGTAAAAAGTTTCCAGTATTTTATGCAAATTCTTTGTTCTCAAGCTTTCCTCAGTGCCCGCCCCCCGCGATCCCCGTCCCGGACGCTATGTACAGCATCTCGATTTCAATCACTTTCGAACCATCGGAATGCGACGCTCCGTTGAAGACGGCGCAAACAGTCGTTTTGTCACTGGTGACCGTGTTGAGGCCATTCTCAAGGTTAGTAATGATTCACACTCCAAATGTTGAAAATACTGAAGGGAACAAGTACAGGAAATGCCTAACTTGACTGTATTTGGTGCCACAGAGTATATGGATGGTGCATTAACCCTGCCTGTGCTTAACGAACTCCTCTTACGCGGAGCACCCTCGCGTGGCCGTGGTCGTCCTACTCGAGGTAGAGACATCAATGATGAAGAGGACCGAGAAAGGAGACGCCAATGCATCGAGCTCGAGGCATTAGATTTCACAGGATGCGTCAGTGCAGTGTTTGTCAATGCCCTTACCGATTTTGTTACTGCCAATCTGCCTTCAGTCCCCGAGGGCTCATTGGATAGGGAATATCTCCTTCGTCCCTCTGCCACTCTGTCCTCAGAAGAAGGATTTACATTGCCTGGACTTCAACGCCTCGGTTTACGTGGAGTAAAGTCTGTCCACTCTCACATCCTTACTCCATTTGTTTTGGCGTTCCCGTCCCTTACTCATCTGGATTTGTCTGGCACTCGTGTGTCTCCCGAACTTTTGGCTGCCCTTGGTGAATCGCCGACCGTCCGGCTACAATCTCTTGCCCTCAGTCGTTGTGTACGACTTTCTAGTGAAAGTATCCGCACATTCTTGATAAATTCGTCAGTGACAGCGAACTTGACCGAACTGAACCTCTATGGAGATACGACTTTCGTTTCTCCCTTGGAAGTGGAGCATTTGACTGAGATTGTATCATCAGCGCCAAGCTTCGTCCGAGGAAATTTACTATATCTGGACCTTTCAAGCGCTCCAATGACTCTAGATGTGCTGGCCGCTTGCCGACCTCTTCCAAAGCTGCGTTCTCTTGGGCTGTCACATATTCCTGACCTTGCCTTAAAAGCGGTCTCTAACTTTGTTCTGACCAAGGCGCCGAATACGGAAGTACTCACAATGGTCGGCACATCCCCTGAACTTGACTGTGGTTTGAGACCAGGGGTTACCAGAACTGTGGCCAATCGTGGGACTATGCGTCAGTCGTGCTCAGCTCTTCACTCGCAGCTGATTAGTCCTCTGTGCAAGCCGCCCTTTTCGTTCAGTATCCTTGACATGAAACCCTCGAAATCCGAAGCTCCAACCAAAGTTCGGGTCATTGAGCTCTCACAGGTTATGCTTAGTGGTTTGGGTAACGGCGCGGGAAGCTGGAGGATCATCAAGAGTAAAGGCGGAAGGGGTTGGTATGTTGATACTTCAAGCGGCTGGGTCAGTCAACCTGGGGAAGGCACCAGTCTCAAACGTGACCTTGAACCTAGTCATCCATTGCGGAAGGAGTTTGAAGCCTTAGCGGACGCCAATGGTAATGTCAGCAGTGGTGTAGGCTGGCATGCCCGCAAAATGGAGGTACGATGCTATGCTTTTCGATTGTTAAAATTAGCTGTTCTAACAAGCCTGTTATAGATTCTTCATGGACGGGGCATGTTGGGTCGCGAGGATGGTCTGTACGGTGCTGTTAGCTTTGCATACCAGGGATAGATTATACCAATATTGTAACTGTTGTAGTAGTAGGGCTTGAAGCACCATTATAGATCATCAATGCATAACACCTTTGATATGAATCTGGCTCACTACGTAGGTAACCATGACGCAGCGCTCATGTATTAACGTGAGGCCAAAATTACAACTCCGAAGGCCACCGTCGGTTGTGCGAGAGGAGGCTGTTCACCATCGTAGATTCGCATGGGCAGCAGAAGAAAGTGAATGAACAAGTCTCACCTTACCCCTATCACCTTACCCCTACTACAATACCACTCTGAGCTCTCAACGACCGAAACTGGCATTTTAAAGTTTACTTTACAGCTCACTGGTTCATCAGAGTTTCTTAGCCTTAGTCCTTATAGAGATGGATATCAATTCGTAAAATGCGGGATGTAGCTGCTACTTAGCCGTCTTGTTACAGCTTGTAACTTGGCGAAGTCGTACCCTCAAATTCCCAGGCCCAGCCGTGATGCCGCCGATCTTCTGTACCGTCTATTCTCAGAATGACTTATGGCAAGATTTAAAGCAATAGATATAGCATCTGACAATAAATCACACCTTCAACATAGCTATCAGTATATCTCACTCCCTTCTACCTTTCCTGCCACCCACTCAAAGCTCCTATAAGCTGGAAGCCAGACGGCAATGTCTGCCATCACAGCCATGCAAATCGGCTAAAACTGCGGTGATATTACTGTCATATTCACGTGACTCCTGCGCCAAGCATTTCGACAGCTACTTTTAGCACGGCGAATGCCTTTGATTTGAACATCTTTCTCTTCTGCTTCTACCAAGTTCCAACTTTATGGGTCCGTTGTTTTTATCGCAGTTGGTGTTCTCCTTCACTTAATTCCACTCATAGATCCAAGCACCTACACAGGTTCGGTAGAATCAAACCAACCTTTGGTAACAGACGATATTGCTCTTGCGGATGTTACGAGGACTGGTACGAGGATTGGTGCGGAGCAAAATGGCATTTTGAGAAGAACCAATACTGGTCATTCCATTCCTGTTACCTCCAAACGAATGTCGTTCAATCTGCAGCGAGCAAGATCAAGCATGTTCACGCCCGAAAGACCTGTTGGGCCAGCACCCACGTTTCTTCAAAGTATAAAATCGATAATATGCGCTTCATGTGTGTAAATTCCCTTTTCACTGGTGATATCTGGCGATAAATCTCGGCTCTACAGGGTTGAACTTGCTATTAGTTTGCATTCCAGTTTCTGTACGTCCGAGAGTATCTTGATCTCTTTGACAGTTACCGAATAACCTTTCCAGTGGGTTCTCCATTTTGTACTGAAGGACCAAGACACAATCGTTTTTGTTTGTGCGTTGTTCCATGAGTTGTGGACGAAATCGTACTGATGTTCTATGTAGTCTCATTTTTGGCCATAATACCTCTGGCAAAGGTAATGTTTGATCCGAGTTGCATAGATCCATCTAACATCACGAACAGCTCCTCGCTTTTGCAACTGACGAACTATCTATGCGAGTCGGGCAAACTCTGGCCGGTTTACTGAACGCCACTTTGGTTCTTAAATTTTCCTGTTTCTATAGTTCCATTGTCTAATCATGCCCAGGGAAATGCGTAAGATCTTATTCGATACCGCCACAATATCTCACCAATTTTCCAGCGTGGAGCTTATAGTAGCTGTAGGTCATATGTTATCACCTGCTTTTTTTTCACGCTATTTACTCAAATGCAAACAGATAATCGCCCTAGTCAAATGTGAACTAGATGTCGTACAGTCATCCTGTAAGCGCAATTTCGCTTTTTTGAGAAGTTTTCTCACCAAAATGTGGTAGTGATCGGTTCAATCCTCAGCAACCTGCGTAATTAAAACTACTCTTTGAACATGGGAGTTTCCCTAACTTCATACTCAGTTCTTGTGCTTGGAATGTGCTTTTTTGCAGGAGGACTTCGATTCTCTGAGCAAGGATTTGGCGCTGGTGGGCATCATTTTTTCTTCTGACTGTCCAACTGGCTAACTGGTTTTTTTTTTAGTGGCGACCCAGTTGAACTCTTCATTGCTGACTCTGAGTGTCATTGCTGTGCTGTTGCCTGCAGCGTTCCAGATGAACGTCACTACCACCACGGACCCTGACTCTGCTCAAGATATTTTAAAGATCAGCCACGGGGTATGTTTTATCGTTTTTCACGATCCTCGTTGATTGACCAGCATGATAGGTTGCATTGATTTTACTCTTCATCTATGCTTCTTATCTATTCTTCCAGCTCTATTCTCATGCCACGTTATATGCTGATGAAGGCGTTCAGCCCTCAACCCGATATCCTCAAAGGAACAATGGCAGTGACGTTGAACAAAGCGTTACGAAGGAGGAAGAAGCAGAGATTCCCCAAATGAGTCTTTACACCACTATTGCACTATTGGCCATCGTCACTGTTGTGCGCTTGAACCTTTTGTTCTTTTATTTTCGTCCTCTCATCGCAACTTTAGTTGGTGGCTGTCACTGCCGAATGGCTGGTTGATTCAATCAATGGTCTTGTTGAGGGAGGTAAAATATCAAAAGAGTTTGTCGCTCTCATCTTGCTCCCTATTGCAGGCAATGCCGCCGAACACGTCACTGCGGTCACTGTCTCCGTCAAGGACAAGTTGACACTTAGTCTCGGAGTAGCTGTAGGATCAAGCATTGCAAGTTTCTATCTTATTCGTTGTTCTAGTCAACACCTAACTTTTCCTTCAGCAAATAGCGCTTTTCGTTATACCGTGAGCCACCATGTTTCATTACCTTTCTACAATGACGAACGCGATATATAGCTTTATTGTTATTCTTGCATGGATTTTGGGAAAGCCATTGACCCTGCTATTCGATCCCTACCAGTCGATTACCTTGTTTTTAGCAGGTATGCTCGCGTAAGGATCGTTCTTACCGTTAACGCTGATCCATTCCGCAGTCCTTACTGTCAACTATTGCGTTCAAGATGGCAAGTCAAACTGGCTGGAAGGAATGATACTTATGTGTAGGTTGGCGCTCTTTCAAATGATTTTCAAGTTACTAACATCTTTGTAGGTTTATATCTTATAATTGCTGTTACTTTTTGGTATTATCCAGGTTTGTGCTATGATGATACACAGCGAGTAACTGACTAATCTCTCGCTCAACTACAGGGAATTCTGCGGGTGCCATTACATGCACCTGATTTTAATATTGATACCCATTCCCTTCTACCCTAATGGACACCGTTTAAAGCTTTGCTTTGTAGCATTTTTCAATCAGGCTGGCACCTGCTGAAGCAAGAATTATGGTGTCGCGTTCTTTGACCTTGGAAACTAGGGTGAAGTGTGAACCGACATATAAGCCATGAGGAGATCTATGAACGCACGGAAGATTACTTTCGAGCCTTCCTTCCACATTTCGGTGACAAGCGTCTCTCCCGGGTAAACAACACCAGCAAAACTGTTGTCCCGTTTAATTAGTTTGCGTTGGACAAGTTCTACGTACTCACCGGACTTTGATGTCCTCAAAAGGACCGAATGCCTGTAACACATGTTTCCCTGCGATGCCCATTGAACACAACCCATGGAGAATAGGTTTGTCAAACCCTCCGATAGCAGCAAACTCCGGTAGTATCTAAACAGATCTTCGTTAGACTAGTCTAAGCACTGAAAAGGCCGAAAACGGTTAACATGTAATGGGTTCATATCTCCGCTCAATCTGTTGGCTTGTTAGCTGGCATTAGCTCGGGTTGGATAAGGGAACGTACCTGTACAAAGCTGCTTGAGAGCTATGCGTTCTCTCTTCGGAAATCGCGTCGGGAGCCCTCTGCGGAGGATCATTGGGGGCTGTAGCGGGACCACGGTCTTACAAAAGTAGTTATGTAAATAGTCAAAGCATGTAGGTGGCGAGTAGATTACAGACCAGTTCCTGTTCGTCTACCACCAAATCCACCTGATCCACGGATATAAACAGTCGACTGGTTTTCGAACACAAGTTGGCCGCTATGCTTGTCCCTTGTCTCCACAATGGTGGTAACAGCTGCTGCTTTACCCTTATCTAGAGCCTCGAGAACCCTTTCAAAGTATGACTCGGATGCAAGGAAAGATGGAGAGGCGTGGCAGACCTAGCAGAACTAACCAGGTCACCACTCGTAGGAATTGGTCCCTTGATGCTCAGAAATTGTTCTCCATGAAGCAGTTTAGCCTGTTTGAGTCAGTTTCACATAGATAAGTAGAAAATAAGAGGTTATACAGGGTTGAAATTGGGCAGCCAATCGAAAGGCAATGCACTGCTAGCAGAAAATTGCGGAATGACGCCGAAAGTGGGTATAGCAGCGAATTCATCGTCGCCTTGCAAATAGTTCCCATCAGTGAACGATTTGGCTCATAGATTTTCGTTTGCGAGACTACTTCGTATGTCCATTTTAGCTCGTTCGCTGTAGCTCCGACTCCCAAGTTGTACAGGATTATATCGCGCTGGTCAGAGAGTCAAGTTGTAGCTTGCAACACGATTACATTACCTACTTCGGTGTAAGAGTATTCGGTTTCAAGGATTTCTTTCTTAGCTTCCGCGACGCTTGGAGCATCTTCAGGGTCTGCAAAAGAGCTGAAGTTGGTCATGGCCGATGGGTTCAAAGGAAATTTGGCGCTAGCCGTGTAGAAATTCACATGAAACTGTACAATAATGACGTATACTCAACCAATAACTTAAGGCAAACATAGGTATGTAAGCCATAAGTCTGACCACTTGCAACCTCCAAGACCGGGGGATCCTCAAACTCAAGCGCTCTAACCTGCGAAGGGTTTAGGCGTACTTGATGGCTGTGGCAGAGGGGGAGTCGCTGGGGGTCATGGAAGTATCAGCAAGAGGACTTTGCACAGTCCCGCAGGAAATAAGTACGGCTAGAGCGATAGAAAAGTTTTGCTAGCCGTTCGAGTCAAATAAAAATCTACTGACGTATTCTAATCCAAGCTAGCTATTGACTTCACCTTCACTCTGCCTTTCGATTTGATTCAGAATAATCGCTCATTCGGTTCCATAGAGCAGAATCCACGATGTATGTGGAATCCGTGAACTTGAACGGTGGCGCTCACCGGCAAGTAGTAGGCAACTTCATCCACCTTCATCTTTCATCGATATCATCAGCCGACCGAGTCGACCATGAAGCTGCTCAATTCCTCGAGCTCCGCATCAGAATTCTGTTTACTAGCTAAGGCTACAGTTGAAATGTTGTGGTGCTTGCTTGGAAAGTTCTTTGCATTCTTGCCACGAGTCAAGTATTGTTTCTCGAGTGGTGGCAGGTGGTGGCAGGTGGTAGCTCGGAGTACAAGAATGTTTGATCGGATGCGTTGACTTGTAATCTCCGGTTCGACAGACTCTTTAGCTACTCCCTGGCTCTAGCTGGAGGAGAAAACGGCCAGAAACGGCTCGACAGAAAAATTTATAGATCTTATGATCATGTTACTGTTTCGAGTAGCTCAGCCCTTTTTGGGCAAATTCTTCTGAACATCAATGTTCCGTCCAATGACCTCATTCACTCGGCAACTCAAAGGAACGTTTATAGATAGCGGAAACAGTTCCGAGGTTCAGGGCCTCATCAAAAGTCTTCTTGCAGGAGTGTGACCAGGTCAGAGTTTATCTGCTTGTTAAGGTATAGGATTGTCATTGGAGGGACTAGACTTAAATACAAGCCTCCGATCAGAGGAGTCCCAATCTTCCGACCCCTCTTCACGATTGCACATACTTTCACAGATCATATATACGGTGCGTCTCCTACTCAATTAGCCAGATAGATATTCAATGTCCAGTTAGATGTGCCATCGAGAACTGTAAATTGACCAGAACCCCGTTAACTTTAATTCTGACTGGTTTTTTGTCAGCCGTGGCGACTTGTACAGAGGGTGTCAGGTATTGTCAATCCTCCTTGTTCAGGTTTACTATGTTTCTTACCCTTTAAAGCCTATACAACACTTTCAGCGGACAGATTATGCCCCAGGTCCAGTTATCGATTGCAACAACCCATATTGCGGGTCGAGTAACGCGCATGTGCATACATCTCCATGTAACTGTCCACAGGTGGGCGACTGAAAATCCTGATGCTCTCAGACGTTGTCCTGTCATACAAATCTCTGATCTTCCAAATTTCTCAACAGCAGATTCCAACTAAGAAACGTATCGTCAACCAGTTTTACACCATCTGCGATGATTGTAGACGTGTTGAACTGGACCGGTTAGTCGGACGCAGATGACGATGGCGAAATAGCGCTAGTTTATAACGTGCTAAGATCATCTTTCCCCTACTGAAATTTGTATTATTTACTCGAAAGACGTACCAAGATCGAAGCTGATCAAAATCGTTTTCCCCCTCTCTGCCGCGGTTGCCTGACACCTCCTCGACCACCAGCACCCCCACTTTTGAGTTTAGCGACGCGTTTTCTCCGTTCCTCCTCACTGTCTTCACTTGATGATGATTCTACCTTCTTCTTTTTCGAGGCCGGTCTAGGGGGTGATGAGTCTGATTCCGAAGCCAGGGCCGTCGAACGAGATTTCGGCTGCACAGGCGGTGCAGGTGATTGGGATTTTGGTGGTAGATGAGAAAACGACGTTACATGTGCAGGTGACTCTTCTCTGAGGGGCGGAGTGAGAGGTTTACCGGGTAGATCCGCCACTGGTGGAGGTAAACTGAGTTTTTTGTGAAGATCGCCTTCATCAGATTCAGTGGCTGAGTCGACTAGGATTTTGGATGGGTTGGTAGAAGGGCCAGGAGAAGATGGAGAGAGAGAGCGTATTTTCGGCGGTTTTTCCGCGAGGCTCGCCTGTGAAGGCAGGGAACCATGTCAACAAAACGGTGGGAGGAAGTCACAAGGCGCTCACGAAAGACTTCGGAGAATTAATATGATCTTTTATCGGAGTTGCTTGACGAACTGGTACCTTTAGACGGGGCGGAGATGAAATCCGTAGCTGAGGGCTAACATTGTCCGAAGATATAGGAGCTAGACACGGGTTACCATTTTCGTAGATGAGATAAAACGTCTGACTTACGAAGGTCAGGGACAGAGTTGAACATTGCGGTCGTCCGTCGGATACTGGTAGTCACGCGAGGTTTAGAAACTGCATTTTTGATATGAGTATCAATGCTCCTTCTGGCACCTCGGCCAAGTTTGTCGATGGCCTGTATACATGTTAAGTATGAACTGTGCATTGTTACGATGCCCATAACTCAAGACAAACCTTCTCTAGATCAGAGTCGGACATTTCTGCAACCGAATTGCCCACGGTGAACGATAAGTGGTTCAAACTGATGAGAGGTAGCACAAGGTGCTTTGAAATGATCTCGGCAGAGTTTTTGTGGCCTATGAAACAAGTCTCCCAGGTCCATTTGAAGATATCACAGTCGATTCCAAAAGCAAAATCCTGATTTGTGCAGGATATGAGATGGGTTTCGACAGGTCAAAAATGGACGAACCGAGTATCGGGATTGTTGGATTTCAAAGGAAGAGACACTTTCCATACCACCTGGGCTATGAATCTTGGCAAGGTTCTCAATGATGGATAAACGCCATTCTTCTTCCGCTTCTTCTTCTTCCGCAGAGGTGGCCACAAATGGGTCTATGCTATTACAAGTTCGCCAACGCCGCGCAATCTGATGACTGTCAAGCACTTTCTTGACCAAGGGCCAATGAAATGAAAATGAGTTGAGTTTGACACAATATACATGGATCTACCTTCTGCCCACACAGATTTTGTGTCTGTGACCATGACAAGACATGTCAAATCCACCGTCGACGAGTAGAATTTCTGCAACACGCTTCAATTATGCCTGACCGCAGAATAGAAAAGACTTCAATACAAACAAAGAGATAAGGAATCGGTTTCTGTGGGTCAGTCTTCACTAGCCATTCTTTACTGAAAAGGAGTTTCGAATGTTCCTATTAAACAAGCTGAGTACGGACTTGGCGCGAGCAACAACAGTGATCCATTACTTCGGAGAACTGATCCATCATTGAAGGTTTCTGCGCCACCCGATCCCTGAGAGCGGATGCTCAACTCGAAAGCTAAATGATAGTGATGAACACAAATAAGCGCCCAAACTTATGAATCTTTTTCACGTACTTCCACTGTGCTAAATACAGCGTCGCTCTGTAGACTATCACTCAAAACTAGCAGCTATACCGAAATCTGAGAAAAAAACAGCAAGCATGGAAGACGGTGAAATTCCGTTTAACCCGTTCCAGGCTATCAGCAGTAGCCAACATCGCCGGAAATCTCATGGTCCTTTGGAAAACGAGTCATATGCACATAATCCCTCCTATGAATGGCCATGGGATAATGCTACGCCAGTACTGGATGATATCTGGCACACAAAGAATCCCGGCACACTCCGTTCGGATTCTCCCGAGACCTGGCTTCGCCTTCTCGTCATAAATTCCCGAGCGCTTCCTCCCAAAGCTCGGATAGCGGTTATCGACGAATATCCAGAAGTGCAGCTTGGACGAGACAATTCCACATCTGGCACGGTTCCTAGAATTAGACTAAAGGAAATGGAGGTATCTAAACTTCATGCCACAGTTTACTGGGACCAAGCTTGGAAAATTGTGGACATGGGATCGAAGCATGGAACTTACTTGCGCTCGACCACCGGTAACTCCCAAGCTGCCGAAACAAATCTTAGGCTGTCTATACCCAAGACAGCAAGTAAACCAAAGCAGCTTCACCACCTGGACCAGCTCACCCTTGGAACCACAATTTTTGTTGTACACATTCATGAGAACCGTCTTCCCTGTGAAGAGTGTTCACCTCAGACGGGGGAAGAAATTCCTTTGTTTGCTGATAGCAAGCGCAAACGAAGCCATTTGAATGTAGAAGTGGATCTGAGGTCGCATATCCGAGATTCTAAGGTGGCTTTATCTCAGTTGAAGCGTGACTTGATGTCCAGACACTCTAGTAACTCTGACCTGGTGGCAGGTGCCAATCAGTACGTTGACCGCTCAGCTCGTCGTCGCGCAATGTACCGACCTTCTCCTTTTGATGCTCCTGGTGTGTCGAGCGCTTCTCATTTATCTTCCACAAACTCGGCTCAATCTGAGTCCTCACACTTGATTCCTGAGCCGATATCTCAGCCTGCAGTTCCTGTCCCGACGTCTAGCATAGGTCACAAGCTCCTGGTCAAGCAGGGCTGGCATCCAGGCACTGGCCTTGGTTTAGCTGGCGGAGGCCCGGTTGAACCTCTTCAGCTCAAATTCAGTATTGACCGTTCTGGTTTGGGTTCGAGACGTTAGAGTCCGAACGAGTTGGTACAATGTAATTTTTCAAAGTTTCAAAATTTAAAGTTGTAGCATACATCAAAGTGGTGATGATCTTTTTTACGTATCGTCGCGAAAACTTGTGACCTAGTCGCGTTTGCATCCATGTCACGCGATCACGTGAGAGTTGGACTGATCGCAAATTTGAAATTCCGGCCCTTGTCTGTTCGTCGACTTTTGGTTCCTTTCTTTCGTCATCTAGTTCTCTTCGCCTTTCGTTCTTCATCACCACTAACTCCCACTGTCTCATCGAGTTATCTCTGCTCGCTATTTCTTCTTTTTCTTGGTACATATAGTCAAGTTCATTCATAGTTCGTTTTCATAATGGCTACCAATCATGCTCGTGTAAGCTTGTTCTTGGTTTTCCACCGGCTTGACTGACGTTTTATTTGCATCGTTTTTGCTGCAGCTACCACAACGAACCACTCGCTTGCCCCTTCGTGGAAAGGCCGACGAAAATGCGACTAGCAAACATCTACGTCAACTGTCTGGTTCAACAATGCCAGGCGCCTCTAAAATCGTGCAGAAAGAGGTGGTTGGAGTAAAGGGTAGTCTGATGAGGTCTGCGTTGGGCGAGGTAACAACTACAGCTGTCAATCGAAGGGTACGTTGGTCATGTCTCGAACCAAAAGTCACTCATCTTGACTTGGTTTGTAGGAGCTCTCCAACAAAGTTTTACTCGGCAAAGAAAAGGACAAGGAAGAAGTTGGCCTAAAACGAGGACGCTCAAACTCTACTGCTAACGGTGCTCAGCGTGTCCCTCTTGGCCCTGGTCGAAGCCAGGTGGCACCGCCTGTCGCGAATGTCGCGCCTATTCGTGCATCTCGCCCTTCTGGTGTAAATGGACCTAGGCGTCCTATTCGCGACAGTCATCGTATTGCTATATACGAGGACGTCGAGATGGACGTCGAAGAACACGTAGAACCTGCGATGCCCCCCAGCGAAGACCTCGAGCCACCTTCGGAGACTGACGCCAATTTCTTAACGAGCGATGTAGACAATGACATGATCGTTATGAATGTCGAGGAAGAAGAGGAAACCACGGAAACAGTCATACCTCAGGAGCCTAAACCACCGAAAGTTTGGCCCGAACTTGCAACACAGCATCGTTTGGAGTGTGAGCGACGTGTAGACACTATACGCGAAGTTTTCGAAGACGAAGAGGAGGACTTTGACCCTACTATGGTCTCAGAGTACTCGGAAGAGATTTTCGAATACATGTCCGGATTGGAGGTTGGTGCTAGTTCGCAAATTTCAATTCGGTTTCTGATTTCTTCCTAGAAAATGATGATGCCCCGAGCCGACTATATGGACTCTCAATCGGAACTCACCTGGGATATGCGAGTTACTCTCATCGACTGGATACTGCAAGTTCATCTGCGATACCACATGCTTCCCGAAACACTCTGGATTGCTATTAACATCATTGACCGTTTTCTTTCCCAACGCACGGTCTCCGTCGTCAAATTACAATTAGTTGGAATCACCGCCATCTTCATCGCTGCTAAATACGAAGAGATCCTCGCGCCCTCTGTTGACGAATTTGTATTCATGACTGAGGAGGGTTTTACCAAGGATGAAATTCTGAAGGGTGAAAGGATTATCCTGCAGGCGCTAGATTTCCAAATTTCGCATTATTGTTCACCGTACAACTGGATGCGTCGGATAAGTAAGGCCGACGATTACGATCTGCAGACGCGAACTCTGAGCAAGTTCCTGATCGAGGTGACCTTGATTGACCACCGCTTTCTGCGGGCGAAGGCCAGCCTCATTGCGGCGGTGGGGATGTACAGTGCAAGGATGCTGTTGGGGGGTGACTGGGTGTGTGCTATCTTTAGTCTACTATCTTCACTCTAATGATGTCCGTTAGAACGACTCTTTCGTAAATTATTCCGGCCACACGGAGGATGAGTTGTACGACGGACACATGTTCATTGTAGAGAAGATGGCAGAACGTTCATTCACCAAGCTTGCACTGTACAAGAAGTACGCGAACAAGAAATTCCTCAAAGCTTCGACGTTTGCGGTCAAATGGTCGAGGGCTCACATCGCTGGTATTGGTGGTGTGGAAAACACAATGCTCGACGTGGACCTGGTTTGATGTAAGCTCGTCGATCTTAGCATTTTATTATTCTCTTGTACATCCTCTCGATTTATTCTTCAGCATCTGAGTTTATATATCCATATTCATTTATTACATATATCGATTTGTCTCCGCAATCTCATTTTGTTCGCCCTTTTTTTTCCATTCGAGCAATTTTCTGTCTCGTTGTCATATGCTTTCCTCTCGCTGTCCTATGCCTCGGTGTTATGTGCTCATTCAAAAAGGGGTTAAAGTCCCCTCTTTTCCTATGTATACTATCTTCACCCGCGTAGACTTTCTGCATTTTCCTCCCTGCGCCTGTACATACATATACTACTGTATCCGGTATATCTTGCGCAGCGCGCCATGGCATTTTCGCTACATGTGTTATTTATATCTAGCAATGCATTACTCCTCTAAGTTCTCTAAACGGCTTGAAGCTTGAAGAAAGTAAGCCAAAGTGCAAAAGATAGATATATTTCTCTCTTTTCTTTCTCTTTTGTCAACTTGAGGAACACTTGAAAAAAAAGCTGAGTCTCTAGAGACATAAAGCCGTAAAAGTGGCTGTTTACTCAACTTATTTACCAGTTCAGTGTTCATCGGGGTTGATCTTTCTAAAGTGCGCTTGATTTCGGCCCGCCGGGATGCAAAATTTCACATGATAAAGTGTCTGCTATGACTTTTAACGCGGGGTCCGGTCTTCAAAGCTTCATCTTCATTTCTTCCAACGAATTTATTGTATCATGTCGCTCTCATTCAAAGGTCATACCGTTGTAGTCACTGGAGCAGGAGGAGGCCTTGGGAAAGCGTGTGTACAAAACTTGTACTTACCTTTCGTATCTTCATGACGTTCCAGTTACTCCTTGTTATTTGCATCGCGCGGAGCAAACGTTGTCGTCAACGACTTCAATGGTGCAGCAGCTCAAAAGGTAGTTGACGAAATCAAGCAAGGTATCTGGTCTCTCAATCTTTTCACGATTTATCATCGAATAATCTTCTATTCCTTCAGCTGGTGGCAACGCTGTGGTAAACACGTCGTCAGTGACCGACGGAGAGGCCGTGATAAAAAGTGCTCTCGATGCATTTGGTAGTGTTACAGTATTGATCAACAACGCTGGAATACTTCGCGATAAAGGGTATGTGCTCACTTTAATTTCGTTGAGGACCCATGAAGACCGGCTATTTTTAGGTTCAAGAATATGTCGGACAAGGAGTGGGACCAAGTAACTGAAGTTCATCTGAAAGGTGCATTTGCTTGTACAAAAGCTGCTTGGCCGATCTTCAGAAAGCAGAAATTTGGTCGAATCATCAACACTGCTAGTGCAGCAGGGTTGTATGGTCCGTTCTACCCTGTTCCGACAGCCAGTCATTTGAGTCTCATGCCAATGTAGGGAACTTTGGACAGGCCAATTACAGCGCTGCAAAGATGGGCCTGATCGGATTCACGAAGACTTTGGCGTTCGAAGGCGCGAAATACAATATTAAGTCTACTGCAATTGCTCCTGTGCGTGCCATCCAGCAAACATTACCTGCCATGAACTTACTTTAGGGCAGATGGCTGCATCAGCTATGACCGAGACGGTCATGCCTCCAGAAATGCTCGCCAACCTCAAGGTGTGTAGTTCACAGGCTTTACCTCAGCGTTGATATAAATGTATACAGCCCGAATTCGTCGCACCTTTCGTGGCTGCAGTCTGTCACCCCGATGGACCGGATGCGTCTGGGAGAATATTTGAAGTTGGAGCTGGGTTTATTGCGGAGGTGCGATCGGAACAGAGCAGGGGCACTGTTTTCAAAGCCGATGAAACCTTTACTCCTTCAGCGGTAAGCCTCTGCCGTCGAGTTGGAACCAAGCTAATAGCAAGCCATTCCAGGTAAAAGCCAAGTGGTCTGAGATCACCGACTTCAGCCAGCCCAAATAGTTGGCGTTTTCCTACCGTCCGATTCCTGCGCTGATGTATGTTTTTCTAGTCTCAAGGCTATCATGGATATCGATATGAAGGTCAGCCAGACTGGGGTCACTGGAGGCAATGTCTGATATTCTTTGTCACAGGGTAACCGCGAGGCTGCTTTGAAAGCCCCCACTAATCCTCAAGCATCTCCTGAAGTTCGATTCGACGGCAAGACAGTTATCGTGACCGGCGCAGGTGCTGGTCTCGGTCGCATCTACTCCTTGATGTATTCAAGGCTAGGTGCTAATGTCGTTGTTAACGATCTCAATGAGAAGGCTGCCAAATCAGTAGTGGACGAGATCGTCAAAGGTAAAATTGTGCTTGGTGACTTGTTCCGGTGTGCTCTAAAATTTATTCCGAAGCTGGTGGGAAAGCAACTGCGGCCGTTTGTTCAGCTGAAGATGGCGACACAATTGTCAAAGCTGCGATGGACAAATTTGGTGGTGTACACGTTCTTGTTGCTAACGCTGGGATTCTTCGTGACAAATCGTTCACGGCCATGACTGAGCAGGATTGGGATCTTGTCATCGCTGTTCATTTACGGTGCATTATACGTTCATTCTGAGATGATGCCATACTGAATTTTCTCGCAGAGGGACTTTTAAGGTAACGGTCAAGAACCGCATAATTACCATGCCTCTCGTTCACCTTTCGAACAGTCTGCCAAAGCGGTGTGGCCGATATTCCAGAAGCAAAAATATGGTCGCATCCTAACCACTTGCTCTCCGACTGGCATTTGTATGTCTTTTATCATATTGAACAAGACATTTCTCATAACCTACCTTCATAGATGGTAACTTTGGTCAAGCCAATGTATGCGACTAATTCGCTTCTGAAATCATACTAATCTTAGAATATAGTACGCGGCTGCTAAAGCTGGTATCACTGGATTGACAAAGACCCTGGCGATCGAAGGGCGTAAATACAACATCCTTGCCAATGTTATTGCTCCAACAGCTGGAACAGCAATGACAGAAACTGTGTGGTACGTTATTCATGCATGCCACATAATTTGTTCTTAATGATATTACAGGACGGAGGATATGCTGAAAGCATTCAGGGTAACCATTCCTTTCAAGATCGGTCTATGCTCGACTCTGATAATTATTCTGCAGCCTGAGCACGTCGCGCCTCTAGTTGGCTACCTGACAAGCGAAGGTTGATTCCCATTTTCATCACATCCGTAATTGCTAATTGGCGTTCAGACAACGATGAGGTTTCCGGAAATTTGTTTGAACTTTCCGGAGGCTGGATTGCGCAATCACGCTGGCAGCGCAGCGGGGGCTTCGGCTTTCCAACACAAAAACCTTATGCGCCAGAGGATGTCGTCACAAAATGGAAAGATATTACTGTTTTCGGTCAGTTTTATTACGTCATCAGAGTATCAAATAAATACTGACTGTTAGTAGATGAACGAGCTACTCATCCAACCTCTACGTCGGAAGCGATGCAGCAGGTAAGCCTACGCCTCCACTTGATCCCCATCTAATACTGATACGTGTTCCCAACTTCAGCTGATCGAAAACTTTGAAAACAAGGGCGATAGAGTAAAAGCCAAATTGTAGCGTCGAATTCTTGTGTATGCCCACCGTAAAGAGTAATATAATAATATATTGTTGGCAGTACTATGTAAGTACAAGATAAATTAGATGTATGTACCATCGGACACATAAAGTGACAAACTTCGAAGAAGGGATCAGAATACCATTCTTGGATGTTTTCCCATAGTAACTTGAAGACTCACCGCCACAAGCAAAAGACGGCCTATAATTACGAAGGGTTGTGACAAAATATACAACTTTCGGAGGATCAGAATTTGAACAGTACTATCATCGAGGCGATAATGATTTCATCCTGGCAGTATAAAGAACAAGAGGAATGATATTACAATGATCACTGGATAACTGAATCCGAAACACTCGAGCATATTTCTCGCTTTGACCATATTATGCAGGAATTGTGACATTCTGAGGTGCACAACCTGTAAACGATGTTCCAAGATCAGCAGGGGGGATAAAACAAGGGATTAGTGCTCAACACAGCAAACGAGTGGCTTGGGTGAAACTCACCCTCAATATATATTTAATAAATATGTAGTTTTGGAAACACGATGCCCCCTCATACTTCCAGAGCTACAGAGCCGCACACTTCTGATCCTTTATCATCCACCACTCGCCCAAGGGACAAAGTAGACCAATACTTAAGTGATGAACAACAGTAATCAGTCGTCTGTAACCCCCTTCGAAAGACGAACGACGCCATCCGAAAAGCAAGAGTCTCTGCTTTAGACGTGTTGCCCGACAATTTTCCAGTGCTTCATAATCTGTCCTCTTCTTCTTCTTCTAGTAAGAGTTGCCGACTACGATGGCTCGATGAGGACGTATTCGGCTCCAGCACGTTCTCTGATGAAAAGTAGTAGTTTATATTGACTCCAGACACTATGCAGCCTGAAATCTCGGGACTACATATATGTACTTCATTAATCCATGTGTGTGTCGTTACGGTCCACAGTCGTAAATAGACTCGTAAATTGGTTCCCCGAATTAGATTGGTATACTGAACATCCAGGCGCAGTAATATCTCTGGAGTCTCTCGATCCAGCAAGATGCTGAAAAAGCAAAGACGGAAGTCAAGGTCTCCGAACGATTCAAGAGTATTCAGGTCATACCAGAACGATCCGAGTAGAGAGAATACTTTGAAAGACTGCTTGCAACCTACTACATAAGCAAAGCTGAAAACCAAGTATTTAATCACTTTTGAACAGGACGTACTGGATACCTCCAGCTCGGAATTGAGGGACCTGATAAACGCGCGCATCAGCCACTTTTCCGTGAAGACTGAGAAGTGGAACGTACTTGCTGCAGCACTATTCCAATATTCATAGACCCTAGCACTGAGAGCATTACAACGCTTGAAGATGAGATACTAGTTTCTTCGATGGAGAAGAGAAACGGACCCAACATAAATGAAAAATACATAACGCCTAAAAGGAAGGAATTGTAAGTATTATTGTTATCAGTCTGGGGAGCATCACCTTACCATCTCTCCATAGGGTATCGATAATAGGTGCACGTATGTTTTTTGGAATAGTTTTACGCCATTTGACTATTCGTATCAGAGAAAAAGTCAGATTCACTGAAGATGAAGAGTGAGCATCATCTTCGCGAAAGGGTTCAAATTCGAAGCATACCAAATTCGTAGAAGATAACTAGGATAAATGGCGCGACGAACGCTTGACTGATTTTGCCAATGGTCAATATGCAGATATTCTGAAACTCCGGAGTCACAGATAGCACCACTAAGTATCAAGCAATTAATCATTCCGCACGGACAAAGAGTACTAGACCAGTACTGTGAGCGAAAGAAAGCGTACTTACCACGATTCGAGATTATGCGCTCTATGACTAGAACAGTGGCAGGAATCATTGTAGCCTTTAAACAAAGCATTGCCTCAGTGGAAGGCTTCACAAGACAAGGACAACAGACAAGAGAAAGGATAGTTAGCACTATTAAAATCATTCGGTTTTTGTTCCATATAGCCCAGGTTCTGACGGCTACAATGACTATGTGCTCGAAATTAGCTCAAAGTAAGGAATGAGGCCAGATACATACGTTGAGATGCAATGATCGCAAGGAAGCGTAGAACTATCGAAGGTCACAAGCTGACGTTAGAATCCAAAGAACCAGGGCTGCGAGCCTCCTAGAGCTCACCACCAGCTCCATTGTCAACGGCAGGCGAACGACTGCTCTATTTGGCCAAGGAATCAGTAGCTATATATTGGCAGAGGCGAATGTTCACCCACAGGTAGAAGGGCGAGTACTATATCAGCCATGGTGCCATATCGAGCAACCATAAAAGCACTGGAGCTAATAGACACACGTCCAGGGCACCAAACGTATTTCACCTATTATCAAGAAAAAAATTACTACAAGTTGACGCCTCATCAGTTTTTTGATGCATTTAGATACACACCTCACTCAGAACAGTCAAACAATAATCGTACAACTAACCAATAATTGAATCAAATGTCAAAAATTTTCTTTGAAAAAACTCACAAATAGAGTTGCACTGGCATCTACATCAAGAAATAAGACCAATCTTGGAAAACTGTAGAAGATACATACAGATGATTCCCTCAATTGCCAAACAAAAGTTATAAGCCTCCAATATCTCTGCGAGTGAGAAAGAACAACTTAGCACTCACTTGACCCATCCGTCCATTTGTAACGCATTCAGACAAGTCGTGAAATTGAGAATCGGTCAAGTCTACGGTGTCCATCAGTTCGATGTAAGGACATCGATGTCGTGGAGAGGAAGTTGAAGCTCACCTCTGTACAGCTCAAAATGTTAAATAACCATCTCGATCCCAATTGAACCAAATTTTCAATTGCTGACGCATAGAATGAAGCTGACCAAGACTGCTGTAGACCAGACGCAAAAGCCAAAAATACTTTCTCAAGGAGCACGAGTTTCAGAGACTACTATCAGAGGTATGTAGGACTTCCGAGTCAGGGCTTGCAATTTTCCCGTTCTAGAGCCGTCGCTCATATCTACCTTCAATATTCAGAGACGAAGGAAATGAAATAGGACTTGCGAGAAAAACCAGGTAAGCAAGCGACCTTGAGGGAGCCAGTTCACTACTATCCACAACGGCGGCATTACTATGCTTGTCAACAACGCTTATACTTAGAGGGGAGCAGCTTGTTCTTTCATCCGAGTTTTCGGTTATACGTTGATGGTATCTCAAGCGCTCATATTCAAGACATGCACTGTATAAGTAGCTGTCCGCCAGTCAGTACTTGAAGTAGTCTCCGTGATACAGCCCTGACGGTCTCCGATGCATTCGTCAACGCGTCAACACCGAAAGCCAGCCTCCTGGATTTCCTTTTTATGGAAATGCCTAACGGTGTGGTTCCAGACTTTCCTTTTTTGGGAATATGTGCGTATGAGAGGTTGAGCAGCTGGATATGGCCTGATCAGCATTTGTGGGGTAAATTGAATACTGGTACAAAGTTCCATTTCCTGTGAGTTTGAACGCTACAACGAGCTTTCCAGTGGCGGCGGAATATGTATGGTCATTGAAAACCTGTTGTTTGGGTCCCGACAGAACACCACGGAAAGGATGCACGTTGACAGAACATGTTCCAAAAGGCGAAGCGCTTCAGACAGTTACTATAAATGGACAGTGGCAGTGTAACATCACGTGCCATACGTAATTCCAACGCACTGCAGCATTTACGCGTACGCTTCACTGGCGAGCCACGTCGCATTTGCTCTCGCATACACTTACACCACCACTCCCACTCCCACTCTCACTACTACTAAGGCATAGAAAACTTGAAAATAGTTCTTTTCAGCTGTGTGAGTCTGTTACTTGTGAGTTCTGTTGACTGTGTGAGCTCTGTTGACTTCGTCAACTCCTGTGTGAAGCGAACCAAATACAACTACTTCGCGTCTTCCTGATTATCACTGTATGGAAGCTTCGCCACCAAAACGTTGGCTTCCATTGTGGCTGAGCCAAAAAAGGTGTGGGAGCAGCCTGGATGCCCCGCGCTCTCTTGTCCTCAATTGCTGGTGCTTATAGACTCAGTATCAACTAGCGCAATACTCAAGGCATCGTCATGATAGCAAGACAAAATGGTCAAATTGAGTGAGTATATGCATGCCCACGATAATGCATTTTGCAGTATTTACATATTGAAACCTTTCAAGAAAATAGACAAGGTTTATTGCAATATTAACTCCCGCCTAGGCGAAGGCAGCAGACGCGGTCTCCAAAGCAAAATCGACGGCTGAAGTAATTCCTGTGGCCATAGTCGCCATATCCTCCTGTTTCATTGTAAGCAACTAGTATGTGGCTCGTTATGCAAAAAACCTAC
This sequence comes from Rhodocollybia butyracea, assembly GCA_015501585.1. Taxonomy (NCBI): domain Eukaryota; kingdom Fungi; phylum Basidiomycota; class Agaricomycetes; order Agaricales; family Omphalotaceae; genus Rhodocollybia; species Rhodocollybia butyracea. The sequence continues at coordinate 148,798 of JADNRY010000053.1, read as the reverse complement.
GGGGACGACATGAACCCATGCGTTTTCGAAAGTCTTTGTGGCCGCCTTCAAATTGGCAAGGTCAGTAGCGATCGTAGATGCTACGCCGAGTTTTTGAAGTTCAGCTTTCCTGTTGACGAGGTTAATAGTTGTCACGAAGATGTCGCCAATAAACTCCTCGAAATCATCGATAAGCGTTGTAGCGTCAGTGTCATCGAGAACTGGAGTGTTCTGCAAACGTTTAATCAAAAGGAGTAACCATCAACAATGCAAAGTCACCTTAGCGGGTGTAACAGCAGCATTTATTGCGGACACTAGGCCGGTCGCTTGGGCGTGAATGGCCTGAAAACTGTCAAGGAGGTGAAACATCTCCAAAACATTGTTCCATCTTACCTGAGCTGACGCACTGGACCCCCCAGCGGTTGGGAATGCGCTTACGGAGTTACTGATGACCGAAACTCGGCTTGAAATGGCGGCGAGGCTGGCCTCGAGTGCGGTAAGTTGTCCGCTAACAACACACGCAGCGCAGAGAGCGACAAAAGATGTAAGGCGAACCATGCTGAGTTTCGAGGGATGTGACGCTGAGTGCTGAAGTATTTCACTCTGAAATTTCCTCTTTTATCTCAAGAGTTAGTTGTAAACTCTTTGCTTCCATTCGCTGAGGGAAATTTGCGAAGAGAAATGGCATTCCCGAGGCCTTGAAGAAATATCATGCATTTCATCGCATTTTGACCCTGATATCAAAAGAGTCGCCAATGTGCGCTCACCTATTATCACTGCGCACATACGGCTAACCTTATACCTTACCTATTTTTATTGTTACCTGGGTTTAACCTGAAAAATATCGTAACCTTGACATGTAAGCGAAACTTGTGCGCTGCCGCAATTAACTTCATAACTGTGACGTCGTTCAACATGAATTCAAGTTGACTTTGAGCTTGTTTTCGAGTTAAATTTAGCTACTGCGCCAGAGGGCTCTCACGACGGTGGCCACGAAATCACGAAATGAATTATGAACGACGGACGTGCGCAAAAGAGCTGTTAAAAATTGAACAGCTGAAACGCTCCCCATCCAATCACAGAGACGTTTTTGCGACTGCTTTACGGACAGCTTCACAAGTGTGTGCCCAAGATTAACCATAAGTTGAGGATTTCTGAGGGAAAGAGGAATTGCCTTCGCACAGATAAAGTGACGGTCACTGACTGCTATTTTTACGATGGTGCCAGACAAAAGTATCGCAAAAGCGAAGAAATAAATAGTTTGGGAGGGAATCGGGACAGGGGTTGAGAAGGACGGAAGGAAAGAGGCGTGAGATGGTGTGGGATGGTGTCGGGAGGCCAAGAGAGGGACGGGAACGGGAGGCCGATGGTGTTTCCAAGAGGGGCGATTCGGAAACCGAGGTCTTGAAAGCAATGGCCATTCAGAAATTCGAAGCGCTCTACCCACCACCAAGTCGCGCTTCATGAGCAGAACAAATAGCGGCGAACTCCAAAGGCGCTTATCAGAGAAAGCGCCTAAATGCATAAAGCTCCCACACACCCATACACCCACCCCTTGCCTACCCCTTAAATAACGTCTTTACGATGCCTCGGATTGGGTTTCACCTGCGTTGGGCGATCCTCTCCTCACCCACGCAAACGCGGGGCCAAGCTGCGCCAAGCCTTAGCTGCGTGAAAAGAAGACTCAACTTCAAGTCACATCGCGTGCTATCTCGTCACGCGTTATGCACTACCAGGCACGTGGCTACACGGTCTTGCCCTTGGCACAATCAGTCATTACCATGCGTTTGTCGAATATCCCCTCATCTGTACTACCTAATAGACTCGCAACTCAATTGGCATCTTTGGGCATCCTGACGAGTACCGAATTACTCTTTTCAAGCTCTCCCCTCGAAATATACGCGCGCTTATCTCCAAAAAGCATCTCTTTTACTTGTTTTGAAGATTTTATCAAGGCTTTGGGGGATTATCTTGTGACTTCTGGACAAGACGCGGCCGAGTCTGCTCCTGAAGCGCCTGTGGATTTCAAACTGGAGACTTTCCCTGCCTTGGACAAACAACTTGGTGGCGGCCTCCCTTCTGCTCGAGTTATTGAAATATCTGGGGATAGAGGCTCTGGGAAAAGTGTGAGCTTAATGTATCCGTTGAACGCATAATTGCAGCTGAAGTATATAAAAGACGCTACTCCTCAACTCTGTGCTAAAATCCCTTGTCAAGGACAAAGAAATCGAAGCTTTGTGGATAGACACCACAGGGGACTTTCCCATAGAAAGAGCGGTTCAAATTCTAGAAGAAACACTCTCGGTTTGATCTATGGCTGTGCTAACTGGTAGCATCGAGCTAACATCTCTCAGTCAATAGATGAGCTGGGACCAACACTGGAGAGACTACATGTTTCCACGGCGATCGATATTGAATCTATCCATGAAATAATACGCTCCCTAGAGGCGCAGTTATCCGAGGTAACTCTTGTGTTTTCGACTCTTCTTGCCACTGAAAAGTACAGAGTCATTCGTCTCGCATAAAGTGCGTCGTCATAGACTCAATAACACCACTGCTTGGTGTCTACCTAAGTGCTGCATCATCGCAAGGGCATGCCATTATGGCTGGCCTCATGCACTCTCTCCGTCATCTGGCCATTCGATACTCTCTGCTTGTCCTGGTTCGTGACCAAGAGTTTCGTTGTGATCGTACCTTATGCACTTTTCAAACAGGTGGTCAATAACGCAACGCTCATGAGAGCTCCTCCCGGTCTCGGAAGGCCAGCCTCTCGTGAACCAGTATCAAATCCATATTCGGCCTTTGAATCAACGATCCGAAAACCTGCTCTGGGTCCTTCATTCACATTTATGACAGACGCTACTTTATGGTTGTTCTGTTGGCCTGAACAAACGGATGGCGAAGCCCAGTCAATTTACATTGTTGAGGTGTTCCGCTCTAAATTCTCAGTGAGAGTACATCACTCAAATTTTGCAGTTTAACTGATGCACTTGCTCTAGATCTCTAATGCCTGGAATACATTCAAGATCTCTCCAACGGGAATATTACTATCAAGTGATTATCTAGGGTATAATCGAGAAGATCTTCATGCTTAGGAGTGGAACGGGAATGAGATCAATTCTGTGCTGGTTGTTCGAATATTTTGTGTAGGTAGGAGAAGCTCGATTGCTATGGTCAATGCGGAAATCTAGTCGTTAATGTGAATAGGATCAACTTGAACTTGCACAGAGAAACGTTTGGTGGACCCATAGTCAATTTACAATCGTTCTTGGTCCCGAAAAAAAATCTCTACCCTTATGTTCCAGCATCACAGAACAAAAGTGTTTCACTGTAAACATACAGTAGCTGCATCACTGTCCACAAACTCGAAGATGATGGGTATTCACGCTGGTGTTATGACACAGGCGACATGAAGCTGAAGAATCATAGACAGAATGCTTCGAATTCCTGGAAGACAAGGGCCATATCTTGAGGTCGAGGTTTCGTGCGGGATGGAAACCTTTGAGCATTGGGAGTCCCAATATATTCAACTTCGAGGACGGAAAGGTATTCTCCCTTTTCAGGACTTTTCGACTTACAATCCACAGAGATACAGTCTTATAGATGCCTTGCGAACCTCAGACTCTTTAATGGTAGATCTCAAAACGCGCTGATATTAATACAGATGGATTCGATGCCCCTAGCCAGGAAGTAACAATTACCGGATAATTTTAGAATGACAAACGTCAAATGCTTTCTATCACTGTATCCGCATAAATGTAAATCTTGCACTCACCTGGTATCGACACCGAAATTCCTATCGCTTTCTTTGGATGAGAGCCCCGAAAGATCCCGACCTCCGGACGGTTGGAGGGGGAAGGAGGGAAGGAGGAGATTCACAAAGGAGATTTTCGAGGTAATTCGAGGTATTGTAATTTCCATAGCGTGTATATACAATACATGCACCACAAGCATGTGGCACGTCGGTATGTACATAGGTCGCGCTATTGAGAGCTCCCGGACTGTCCTATCGACAGAGTTCTCTCAATAATATGGACCCAAACGGCTTTCCCGTGCTGAGAGGATCGAAGCACGCGCCACATTTCTCACGAAGTCGTATCCTCCTCCGTATCTCATCGATTTTTGGTTTTATGAGATATACCAACCGCCGGAGCTTCGGTTCCCAAATATACCATACTCAAGTTCTGGTGGTATTGAACCCGCTGGAATGTGTTGCATCCTGCGACCTTTTTACGACAGATGTTCCCTTGCTTGAGAAGCTGATTCAATTTTACTTTCAAGTTGCTGTGAGTGAGCCTATCTTCATCTTCCAAACAATTGGTTCTCGCTTGTTTACTTGAGTCGTTAGGTGAACCAATCTTCAATTATCGTGGTATACAAGAACTCGATTTTCGCGACCGCTTGCGAACGATGTGATTCGGGTGATGTAGATTGAGTATTTCTCGCTGCTCTAGATTTATTCACTCGCTTTCATCGCCGAAACTTGGCGCAAGACCTGTTCTTGACGTCATTTCATGCGTGGACTCGTGCCATTATTTATCAAGGTCGTTCGGCGATACCTTCAGAGTCATTGTTGTAAGGACACTGTACGTTAAATCCAGAGCTGCACAGCTGCTGCTGTTTGGAGCTGTCGGAGGTATATGTATACGTCCCGTCGCGTTCGATATGGTCTTGACTTTGATATTGCAGGCATATCCTGAATTTGAAAAGCTAGTGCAGCTCAGGCTGATTTTGATGAAGAAGGTTCGGAGCCATGAGTAAATTCCAAATAATATGCCACTACAGGTGTTCCTCATGGCATATTGAACTTCATCAGGTTCTTGTTGTAAGTGGGTTAATATCATAGCTTGCCTAACAGAGTCTGCTGCTTCAACAGATTCTGCTTGTAAACCAGAGCTTTGCTCCATGATTTCTTTCTCCTTGGGCAGGTCAGTGGCAACAAGTACAAGGCTAGCACGAGCTGAAATGGAGGGAATGAACACAACCAGATTCTCCACTTTTCCCAGTGATCCCAGCCGATAAAATGATAGATACTCAGTCAATACGCTTTCCTTGCAGAAGAACAGAGATTGTCGTCCACAGACACAGACTGGGTACAGAAAGGGCAATATCAGCAACGACTGAGATGGCCGATATGAAGCGCGACAAACTGACTGGAGTTGGGCGGCGAACCAGACAAGTGTCGTTAAAGAGAAAGGACAGAAGGAAAAGATGTACGATTGGAGTTCTTTGGGAAGCTTGCGACGGGTGTTTCTGCTCTTCGAGAGGACTTTTATGCGTAAGAAGTGCTTGTAGTCACTCTGACCTATGGACTTCCCACCGGAAGAGCCTATATTGATTTCACTATCGTATTCTTTCATATCCTGAAGGGGTAAACTTCAAACAAATGACATCTCTTCAAAGCAGCAAGTGAGAACATAGGCAAAAGGGTGTATCGACTCTATTTTTGCGAGCGTTCCACTAGGCGTTGCAGCCGCGAAGAATTTCGACAAGGACGAAACTTTACTGATTCTAGTTTCCGAGTCAACTATGAATACTTGGAGCGGAAACTCCTTTCGCAAAATAGCGTCAGTACATACCGTTGTATTATGGTTGCAATAACATAGAAAGAAGCGGGAAGGCTAAGGGTTTACACGTTAGACTAGGTATATAAAGTGTATAAAGTGTACAATAATTTTGAGTATCGATTCGAAACCGAGACAGAACACAAAGAAAAGTGTTACAACAATAATAATGGGCAGTCATATATACATGACGCAAATATTCTGTAAAAACTCAAGATAATGGAAAATATAAATGCTCCTTGTTTTTTTTTACGCGTATTGCGGGTACAGGTTTGTATTAAGCTGGGATCTTTGAACCTCATTTTGGAATTGTGAAAGCCAGTTATATCCTATGAAACGCGGTTAGGCCATCGAAAAAGTCAACAAAAATAGTAATACTGACCGGATGCGGTGACGTCTGGCCACATAGACGGATCCGTCAGAGATTGTAACCCATCGTCAGGAATGATATAGTCCATCATGGCTGAATCATAACCAGGAAGGACGGGAGCGAAAGGATCGATGACCCCGCCAGCCGGCGCAAACTGCTCGAAGGACATTGCAGCTTGGGAAGGTGGGGGAGAGAGAGAATGGGTCGTGGTCGCCGGAGACGCATGTTCGAACGCCTGGTTGTACATGTTACTAGTAAAATCAGTAGAATCATTGTTCTGGGCTGGTGACAATTTGTACTGATTCGATTTCCGCCGAGCAGGTTTGGAATTTGGAGAGTTGGGGTCAGCGACCATGGGAGATGCAAGTAATCCCTTCAGGAAACGGGCATACAACTTGGGACCGTGTCGGTTATCTATGGCAATTGAGGGGTCACTGAAGAAGTCAATGACGCTCTGTACGCGGGCACAGATTTCCGCGCGTTTTGGGGCATCAATGTAAGCGGCAAACTTGGGCTGGAGAAGCTTGACAAGGAACGAGGCGGCAAAAGCAACCATAACGCTTTGAGCTTCTGGTCCATGACGAATGAATATCCCTAGAAGTTTCCAGTTTTAGAAAAAATCCGTACCAGGCGCACACGGGAAACTTACTTTGTGCGGGACGGCCAATATCTTCAACCATCGTTCGTGCTATGTCGTGTGCCGCGTTCATGCATCGCTCAAGGAATGGGTTGTCATGCGAGGAGTGCTTCCCGAATGCTTGCTGGAAACCATATGAAAGCACGATAAGGCGGCCGTAACCAAACGCCAATTTTAATAAACCGAGGCGGAAATGGCCGGGAGGATCACTCTTATCCACATTTTGATCTAAGATCGGGTACCATTTCGACTGAAGGGCAAGAAATTCTTCGTCAGATTCTGCGGCTATCTTCACAAAGTCGACGTCCTGCTCAAATTTGTAAACAGACGAAACACAAATATCAAAAGCCACACGAACCTTGTTTAAACCCGTCGGGTGGGTAGGGTTATAAATTTTCGATCGGAACTTGGCCATAACTTTCAATTCTGAATTGTAACAGCAGAGCTGGATGTCGAAGTTCTGCATGTTGTACGGTGAAGAATTCCACCAATCATCACAATGATTTGCCATGTAGTCGTCATCGTCGATGATGGGAGGCTTCCCATTCTGAGATCCGGTACTACGATCCAAGTTGAAGCAGTTCAGCCAGACTCTCGTGCGGTTGAGTAGTTCACGAGCGTGCATCTCATTCTGAGGTTTGGCAGTATTAGGAAGGTGAAGGTTTAGTTCGGTTGCGATTCTGCAAAAAATGTCAGTACAGGAACCTAGAACCTAAGAATAGGGAGTAGAATCACCGAATAGCTACACCAAGATATAGCCAGCCTCGAGACTCCTCCCACCGCTTGAGGGGAGGAGGATACAAACTCAACAATATATAGGCAATACACATTTCTATGTTCTTAGGCCCTCCAATCAAAGCTGTTCCTGCGGCGAGCTGGGCGTAGTTCATGACCTGAACGTAAAGGTCGGGCTTTTCGTCGTAGAATCGAGATGAAATGGCGCATACTAAGTTATATGAGTTGTATTGTATTGGGCAAATAATATTCGGAGATACTTACTCGTTGTAAAAAGGAATGGGCTGCGATATACCGTTTTCTGCGCGGTATAGAGCACTGGATCCACAATAGAAACGGAGGGGTTAACGAGGTCGAAGAATCTATCAAACTAATAAATCAACCGAAAGCAAGTAGAATGACTCCCTTACATTTTGAAGAGCTTTTCGGCATCTGTGGTTGTAATGATATCTCTTGTTAGGATATGAGGGAGTTGCGGAAGATTGAGCGCCTGTGTCCGAGCGGGATCAGGACCAGGACCTAGACACGCGCATTAGTTAGGGCACACAAAGTAAAGTTTGTATGGTTACTTCTGAAAAAGTTGGCGTTTGCAACACCGGTCTCTGGTTCAAGCTCGTTCTTCTCTACGTCAGAGCTGTTTCCTCGCTTCAGTTTCTTGTAAGCTAAATCTGCCATCAATCCAAATGGGACTGCTGCATCGGGTATCGTCACCGACTTGCCAGCCGGCGCTTTCTTCTTCAAATTAGAGTTACTCTCGATGCTAGAGCCAGAAATTCTCCTGCGTCGATCATACCCAGACCCCTGAGGGCTCCATCCTTCACCATCATCATCATCGCCTACTATGGCAAATTCATACTCGTCACCGTTCCGCGAGCCCTCCTCTGCATCGCCATCTACTGCATCAGTGTCACCTCCGCTATCAGAGGAAGCTTCGGGATCCTGTTTCACGATGAAGCTTTTTGGCATGCTAGCACCTCCAATGCCGATGAACCCCCCGAAATCTGCTAAGCTTTCGCGCGCCTTGGCAATCCAGTTCTCGACATCCTTATTAGGCCCAGGACTAGCCCTTCCAGCAAGGTCGGAGCCAAAGTAGTTGGAATCATGAGTAGAGGTGGGAGATAATACCGGCGGAGACGCCAGAGAAGACTCGTTGTCTGCCTGTGAAGCGTTCTTCTGCTTATTACTTAGCTCAAGCTTGGCCAGCTTGGCCATCAGCTTCTCTATCTCCTCCGCTTGCTTCTGAATTTCATTTAGCAGATGTTCACGTTTACTGGCAGAGGAAGCGAGATTGAGTGTGCTGTATGCACAAATGAGGCAAATTACTTACGGAGGGGTACGCCGCTTTTTTCTTCCAGGAATTTGACAAATATGGCCTGGAAACGTTTAGTACCAGGTTTTTCAGCAGCGCTGAACACTTACCTCCGTTTAAACATCTTTTGCAAGGATCAGTATCTGTCTTGAACTCGCAGCGAACTATTGATGATTGTCAGGATAAAGAAGGAAGAGGGAAGGAGCGGATCCACCTTTCAAGTTTTTGCAGCGGGCACACTAGGAAGCATCAGACGTCAGATATGGACTCGTGAAAGTCGAGGCAGAAAGGGTACCCACAGCACCACTAAAATAAATGATAAAATTAGAATCCGATAAGGGACTTAAAGAAAGCACGCACACTTTGATAGGTTTTTCTTTTGTTTCCGCGGTATCAAGATCATCATCGTCGTCTAGTTGTTCGTTTGTACGCGCTCTTTTTGGTCGAAAAGAGGATGATGATTTCCGCGCTGAAGAAGTACTTGCATGACCGTGTGTGCCCTCCATAGGTGGCGGAGATAAGGTCAACGGGGGACGAGTCCTACCAGATCCGGGGACGTCGTGGAAAGAGTCAAATGCGGAAGAGTTTTCGTACGGAAGACTTGAGGCATTTGGTGGAAGGAAAGTATTCGAAAATGAAGAACTATTGAAGCCCTGGTATCGTGGAGGTTGCTGGAGGTTTGGGCGAAAAGTAAAGTTGTTAGGAAGAGTTTGAGAGCTCTGAGGGAAAGCTGGATATTCTCTACTATACTGAGAATCATCAGGAGGAAACTCTTGTTCTAGTTGGAGGGCGTTGTTGTAAAGAGGTTTATTCCACTGGTGCATGTAAGGATCGGACATGATGGTAGCTAAACAAGGGTGAATTTGAGGGCAAAGTAAACAAAGACTTGACTTACGTTTTAAAGTCAAGATCTTCACACCGTACTAACGGTCCGAAGTTGACGGTCTCCAAAAAAACACGGCGAGCTTGAGCTCTACTACAGCAGGACTACAGAGAAAGTGAAGCAGCTGGAAATAATTGGCGAAGGGTTCTCATATATATCGCTTGGTACACGGAGTTTTGTAGTACGAGAAAAGACCGCAATATGTCACAATCCTATCAAAAATGGCGGTGTTTGTCCTCGTTCCTTACGCATATGTTCCTTGCTGCCAGCTTCTGTACAGAACATTTGACACTGCAAAGCGGTCCTTCAATAATTAACGTGACGACCCGACTAGGATCGCCGACACTTCTGCTCTCCTGCTAATTTCAGGCAAGATGATTTACCGGTCACTTGAAGTTGAAGCTTTGGACAGCCCTCTTACTTATTACCGCAAAATTTGCCAAATAGCTGTTAAAAATTGAACAAACGTTCGAGTCGTCCGGAATTTGGACCATGTGCTTACCCGTTCCCAAGTACGCTTCCCAGCGTCAGATTCACAAATCTGATCTCAAGTATAGCCAAGTATCTCAAAATGCGTGCCGTTTTTAGAATCTGTAGGTTTCAATGTGATGATCTTCAGCTCAGAATGAAACACAGGGGAAGCTAGACCTGGCGCCAGCAGCTTGTCGCGTACATATATTCTATCAATGTCAAGCTGAAGGAAACATTGTTGCGACCTGGACGCGTCCAGACGCGACGGTAGCCAAATAGTATACCGAGTATCTCTAAAGTCTGTTTCCTACTTGTGGATTACATACGACGATAAACTCACCCGGCCGTGGACGCCTTCCAAACTTCGGTTCATAACCCTTTCCTCCAACCCTCAAACAAATCCCCACATTAACACTGTCAGTCGACTGTTTCTCCCCGCGAGTGCATTGAACATCGAACAAGCAATGAGCATATATATGATATAAGTATTTAGATTTTCGCAACATGTATACATTGCGCATCCAATGAAAGGGGACGCAAATACCTAAAAATGTAATGTAGGTTAAAAAACGATGCAACGACGACAGCCTATCAAAGGTCAGCCCATATGTAGCTGATCATAAACCTAAAAGTTACATCTGGATATTATCCACAGAAAACGACGACGACCAGCAGGGTAACCATCCCGATACGGCGTCTTGGTTTAGAAAAAATATAAAGAGGTAAAGTGTAAAATAAATAGATGGCTGACAGCGAGCATCAAGAAAAAGAAAAGTCATCCAACAACGTCAAGTTCTTGAGCAAAGAAGAGTCACGACGACGGACGAATACATAGTTACAAATGATGTGCATTTTGACAACAGCATTGCACTTTGCTATAAAGACATGGGTTCGTTGACTGGCGGTAGCCAGATCTTGAGCGAACGAAGAACATAGAAAAAAAAAGATAGGCAGGAGGGAAACGTCCTAGATTTAGGATGAATGATCGGAGCCAGGAGGTAGTGGGAAGGAATCTGTCATATTGTCTGCATCCTCCTCGTCTTCATCCTCGTCGCCATCAGTGGTGTAGCCAGCCGTGGTATAGATCGAATCCCCCGAGTCCGATACGATAGAAGGTGCGACATTCGCAAAGTTCAGCCTCTCTTGGACTTCCTCAGGAGTGCTACCCAGAGCTGCAATGAGCGACTGGATAGCTCGGTCGTTGGATGACACCGAAGACACCGAATCAACGGCAGCATGGGTGAACGTGAGACGGGTAGGGGTTTTTTCCCCGCTCACATCACTGCTGTCGGCAAACGGATTGGCGACGGGTTGTGGGGGAGTGATTTCGCGTCCTTTACCCTTGTTGGGTTTTGAAGTGGATGGGCTACGAAGAGAGCTAGAACCGAAGAAGGGGTTATGTTCGCTCTTCCTCCGCTCGGTAGGATGTACAAAGGGGTTGTTCGAATCAGGATGAACAACATGGGCTACGTGGCCCTCTAGGTGGACAACTTCTGCTGATTCCCAACGGTGAGGTTCCGAGTTGGTGAGAGCGGGAGTTGGTCTGGCGATGTCTAATGAAGGTGACATGGCACCGGACATACGAGCAGAGCGGAAGGAAGCACCACCAACGGTATCCCCGTCCCAGGAGACAGCAGAGGAGTCTGCCCGGAAAGGAGGAGCATGAGTCTCGTCATTAGAGGAAGCAAGCTCTTTGGCAAGATTTGGGTGGTACTGGGAAAACGGATGTGCGCCAAAGTCGAAGGCGGGAAGTACTTCGGATGCGGATTTAGTAGTGTAGATGCTGGGAGTAGACTTTTTGAACATAGTAAGCTTCTCCATGGGAGCAACTTCTGCGGCTTCCTTGGTTTTGTGCATTCCCTCCCATTTATCGTCGTCATCTCCCAGCTTGTTCCAATTTGGCTGAAGGCCGGGACCAGTGCGGGTTGGTCGTCGCTTTTTAGGGTCGCTGCGCCTGTAGAGCCATAGACCCACGAGTACGAGAATAACTGCTCCAGCAAGAGCACCGACGCAGGCACCAATGACAGTACCCATTGGAATGTCAGTACTGCTTGACGATGAGGTGTCGGAAACTGCAGTGGCGGAAGTGGAACCAGACGGAGTTGACACTACAGAAGAGGTAGGGTCTGTTGTGGAAGGGAGTGGGCTGAACTCTAGAGATGAAAGTTGTTCCACCGGCACACTTGAGGTTGCAGTTGCAAGTACAGACGCTGATAGTGACCCCGGCATCGCTGTCACAGCCGATGTAAGAATTCCACTGGCAGCCGGGGGAGGCAAAGGATTGGTGCTGCGTCTATGTAGATGAACGAGGGGATGTTTAGCCATAATGACTTGGGTAAAACAGAAATGACAGGTAGTGGAGGGAAAAAGAGTGCTGAGAATGCCCTTGTTTGTGGGCGGATATAATTTGCTACAAAATTTTGTCAAATTTGGTTTGAGCAAAAGCTGGGAGTATTCTCACGACAGATTATTAGCTCGACACACGCAACATCCAAAGGAAACGAAAGCAAAAGTCTGGTTACCAGGGGAGGATGGAAGTTGGGGGATGAAACTGGTCTTGCCGCTGGTGGTGCCGGAAATATCGGACCAGATCTTCCCACTGCATTTTGAGTTCTCAACAAGTGAACTTTTTGCGTGAATTCTTAAGAGAGATACAATGGTTTTACGTACTTGCAAGTGGACAGACCATAGCTAGTTATACTAATTCGTTGATTTCGCGCGGATTTATTGCCTCTTCGAACCTGAAAGTTATCTCAGACGAATTCCCGAGAACCGGGAATCCAACTAGCGCTGCAAGCTCGTTTCAGCTGTACGGAGTTAGAGCGCCTGTCTGTTCCGGTCACCGGTCACCGGTCGGCACCGGAGCCTAGTCAACAAGACCAAACTCAGCGTTTCTTTTCTCGCAACTTCCATCATAATGGCCAAAAAGAAGAATAAGCAGGTAAAATCTCACTCCCAATTGTTCCGCTCGTATATCTCAACTCTGTCCAGGTTATCCGACCATGGTGCTGGTACTGTGAACGTGAATTTGAGGATGAAAAAGGTGAGTTATCAATGGTGTTTCTTCGAAGCTGATTTGTCAATCGTATCATCTCTCTAGTCCTCATGCAGCATCAGAAAGCAAAACACTTCAAGTGTAGTATGTGCCCACGAAGGCTCAATACTGCTGGAGGTCTTGCCGTACATATCCAACAGGTTCATAAATTGGAACCTGACAAGTACGTTAGTTGTATCAGCTCGTCTGTCACTCTAACTCCTTTTCCTCCCATCCAGTTTACCGCGGATTGAAAATGCTCTTCCCGGCCGAGATGGATATGAAGTGGAGATCTTCGGGATGGAAGGAATCCCTGCCCCTGATGTCGCAGACTACAAGCGACGAAAAGAGATTGAATTGGGACTGGCCGCTGGATCAATATCTCAGCCACCTGCGAAACGTCCTAAAACTGAAAATCGGCCAATGTCTGAAGATGAGCTCAAAGCAGCTCTAGCAGCCCACAAGGCATTGATGGGAGGCGCCAATGACAACTCGTCTGCTGCGGCTACGGAACAAGGGGCAGTCTATGGCGCACCTCCTCAGGCTTATGCTGCGCCACCAGCACCTCCAGCCATGCCTATTCCACCACCAGGAATGATGCCGCCTCCATTCTTCCCACCTGGAATGGCTCCTGGTCAACCTCCCTTTCCTCCTTTCCCGGGTATGCCAGGCTTTCCGGGGTGAGTTTCCATCCTTTGTTTCGATTGCTGTATCTCATTATAAATTCACAGACCACCGCCCCCTGGAATGCAACTTCCACCTGGTTTTCCTCCTCCCGGCATGATGCCTCCTCCAGGGGCCTTTCCTCCTCCGCCTGGTATGATGTTCCCACCGGGTGCTCCTGGTCCTCCACCCAATATGCCACCCCCACCAACATTCGTTCGCCAGCAACAAGGCTCTTCTGCTTCGCCTCCGCCGCCGATGAACGCGGTATCACCGAATGGACTCGCTACCTCACCTCCGCCACCTTCAATGTCAGTCACGCCTACCCCTACACACGCCTCTACCCTCGAGCAGTCACAACCACAGCCTTCCGAACCCACTTTGCCTAACAATGCGCCTAAACAAACTAACCCTCCATTCAAAAAACCAACGGAACTCAAGTACCAAGATGCTAATTTCTCACCTGCAAGTGTTCCTACGTAATATAAATTCTCTCGCTGACCTATCTCTATAGGAAGAGGTTCGTGCTTTCTGTTCGAAATACCGGTTCAAAGTAGCATCGGACCCGACTGCTTCTCAAAATGATGAGTCGAGGGGAAAAAAGCGAGCCCGGGCGGAGGATTTCCTATAGGCTAAAACCGCTCGCATGTTGGGTCGGGCAGGATCATCGTGTTGGTTGTGCAGAGACTTATCAGTCCGTCCCCACCCTTCCTTCGATCTTTACCCGTTATGGTGTGCTTATTCTCACTGGTTTCTCCTTTTACATGGGTTGCATGGCGTTGAGGGTGTTGGAATATCATACAATTAGCGGTGCGACGTTTTCTTTTTTTATTATTTCTCTCTATCTCTATGTTTTCTCTCTCCCGAGTACTCGAGGTGAGCTTTTTAAGCTTTCCATAACTTTTGATAATGTATCGTGCGTTGTGTGTGTGTACTCCTACGGTCGGTTTCTTCTGTTTTTTTCTATTGAAATACGAAACGAGCGAGTTCGTGCTTGTGATGCTTGAATATTAGGACTAGGACTAGGGCTGAACTGCAAGTGATGAACGACTAGGATGCTCGGAATGTAAACTAGCGTTCGTGTTAAGTTTGACTATGATCATCTGTCCCGGCTGATGATGTGCTCTCGTATTACAGACGGCTCATTATGACCATGTTGTTACGAGGTAGTGGCGCCAGTTGGTCCCAGCGGCCAGCTGTGGTGCATTACGTATCATTTTTGATACTGGACACCTAAATCTCAAAGAGCGTAAGCGTAGATTATCATTTAATGAGGCTGTCGTTGACTCGTAGCGAATGATATTGTATTAAACAAAGTAGACTGCGTCCCAACATGCTGGTGAAGTCACTAGGCCTTGAGATGATGCTTATCCACTTCGTTCGTATGGCTACTACATATGTCCAAATCCACTGATGCTTCGCAATCTGGTAGTCGCAGTTCTACATAACTCAAGTCAGCCCTCCTTCAACTTGAAAGAGGAAGAAGCTGTTGTAGTTTATCTATCAGAAACGATTACTCGTGTTTTCAAAATTGGTTACATATGCCTCACGTCCTTTCTTCTCTCTTGACAGTGGTTTTAGGTTCACGTTAATCGTGACAAATTTGAACGACATCTGACTCGTTCTAGATAGCTAAACTCCATCCACCTTGGCCTGACAGAGTTGGAAATCGAGTTGAAGTTTGCACATGGCACATCGTTATTTCTTCGGTCAAAATACGAAAACTTCTGTCGTAGACGTGGTACAAGCATATTTGGCTAGACTTAACGGACAGCAGGATAGAAATATTATCTATGTAGCTGTCAGAGTCGGAGATGGGCGAACTGATTATTGACTTTCAGTATGAAAGTCATACCTCGCGCTTCTTCAGAGGGCTTAATGCGAAGAAGATAATTGTAGAGGGTCGTAACGCCTTGTACTTTAGTGCTCGAGGAATACATCCAAATGTCCGCCGATTACCTGTAATCTATACGTACCCTGCACAATCTAAAGACGTGCTACATAAGATGCATAAATATCATTTCCGTGTTTTTCGAACGCCCAACGATGCTGCTGTTGAGCCCGGTACGTCAGGTTTCCAACCCAGCCATCCAAGAACGATGTTCTTTGCAAAAATTTCTCCAAATCCCAGCATAACTCCATTAACAAAAGGTAGCAGGAGATTAATAGCCAATGCCGAAGCGAATGCCTTAACGCGGGTCGAAGTAGAGAGAGATGAATCAAAGACGGAGAGCGTGACGGAAGTAGGAGGTGGCGGGAGCTGCGCAGTGAATTTCTCTTCGTGAGTGTCTTCGGGAAAAGTCATGGAAGCCAGGGATTCAGTGATTTCAGAAGGCAGATGCTCCCATTTTTGAGAGTCGGTCATTTGTCGAGAATGTAAAGTCTGTGCATTCATTAGCTTTGTAGTAGATACAAATGATAACTTACAGATTTTGATGACTCGCCAGTAACCAAATCCCTCGAATCAGCGGGACTTGGTGAATCAGACATTCTCGGAGCAGCAGGAGGTATGGATTCCTGAAGGGGTGCAACACCTTGAACCTTTTCTGCTTCCCTCAAGGCTTCCCATTTCGCCCTCTCCCTTTCCGCCTTCTCCCGAGCCTCTGTCGACTGAAGTTTCCACGTCTTGACCTGCTCTTCATATTCTATTTTCCATTTATCTTCAGAAGAAGACTCCGTGCTGCCAGAAGCTTCAACGGGGGTTGGGGATTCTTCGGTGTCCTGGGTTTTGACAGAAGAACTGGTATGTGGACCAATTTTGGATTGGCGACGGGAAGCCGGCGGAGTGAAGGATTCGCTCAAAGCAGCCTGTTTTGTTACTTCGCTCAGGTTATGCTGAAAAATAGCTAAGAAAAATACAGACCTCGAGCAAGGAGTCTTTTCCTTGCATTACAGAACGTCAAAGCGAAGAGCAAGGTGTGATGGCGTGATCATAAGTACTACTAGAAATGATCACAATTCGCATAGATGTAGCTGTGTTGTGCATTGCAACTCCTATGTATTCACAACGTACGGCAATACAAAATCACAAAGTCCGGTAGATACAGCTAAGGTGGGTGTCGCATACAGTGAGTAGGTAGATGGAAGCATTAGAAACTAAATGTAGAAAGATATGCGATAGATAGCCCAGAAAGAGTAAGTTAAGTTGTGTAAGACGGGTAGGGATATGTAGTAGGTTGTGCAGGGGTACCACCTCTAACATAAGTAAGAGGTGGCTGACGAGGAACTCCTACGGTCCCCGGAGGAGACACTGGAACTTGGGCAACAGGTTCATGTATCGCACGACCGTACTGAGGCGCAGAAGGCTGATACGGGGTATAGCCAGTTGTAGTTTGCGCTAAAGCAGTCATAGGATCCATCCTGTTACGTGGAGGCGAAGTTGTGGAAGAACTGGAAGTGGATCGAGCAGATGGATTCACTACAGAGTACACCACCGACCGACCAGTGCGAGCGGAATGTTGTGTATCCGACCGAGGCGGCGGTGTAATGGGTTCAGCGAGGTATGTAGGTGCATCCGTGTTCATCTCCGATTCGGGGACAGGAAGAGCCGGCAGAATCAAAGGCTGGAATTTGGCCTCGTCAGACTTGTACATAGATTGAACTTCTGCCATCATGATATTCTGGCCTGGAGCTGGCGCAGAGGGAGGTGAGCCTGCATCCAGATCCAAAGTGCCAGCGTTCTGCCCAGGTTGGAACGCAAGTCGGTTGTACCACGAAAGAACTGGCCTATGAGCAGGTCGAGGACGTACTCTGCGTCTCGACGTAGACTGTCCAGGATAGTAATCCACAGTGACACGAGATTCAGCTACCCATGGTAGATCATTTAAGTGTCGAAAGAACTGGGCTACCCTTGACATATAGGTTTGCATGGAAGCTTCAGTCGCAGTCGGTGAAGATGGGCCCATTTTGGCGTAATCTGGAGCCAACTGAGGTTCAACAACGACAGGGCTAACATATGTGCCCATAGGCATCTGTTGATGGTCAACAGCAGTGGTTCCATCGTCAAGGTACTCTTGAGTACCACCATGCATGGTCTCACTCGGTGATGGTTGAGATTCCGAAGAATTGGAACGGGGAGAATACTCGGGACGAGTATATACATGCTGGTCTTCGATCACTGCTGGATCCGGCGCCGTATAATCTGCCTCTTCATACGGCGTCTCTCCGTAAGCGGCTTCTGGATCTGAACGTTGTCTATTGGTCCAGGTCGGTTTCAGAGCCTTTTTGAGCCCCACAACAAACCCTCCGACAAAGTTTCGCTCTCTTCGTATATCATTCCGCTCATCCTCTGCTCGGATTGCTTCTTCGATACTCTCCTCACCCGCACCAAGCATAGGTGCACCGGGGTCAACGTTATATATGGAATTATCTTGGTGTAAATGTTCCGCCACTAAAGACTGGGGTTGTTGTTCAGCAACATTATGGGGATCGTGTGGTTCGTAAACGGCATTGGGTTGCTGCCGGGGACGATGAGAATGTCCGGAACGCATAGTTCGCTGAGTTCTGTGTGATCTGGGTGTCATCATCCGGGGAGACCCAATAGCGCTTGTGGGGGAGTCATGCATATTGTAGTTATTCATTCAGAATCATCGATATCCGTGAAAAGACTCTGTGGTATTAGGCCTTGGAAAGAAGATGGGTAGCGCAAAAAAAAGAGGAAGAACAAGAACGTGGTGTACGCATGTTGGAATTGATTAAATCAAAATGTCGCGTGACCGTGTGCCTGCGCTTGTTTGACGCAACTGAGAGCGTATTTGCAACCACTAAAAAGGTGGCATATAACGCGGAGACACCGATGAGACGGCGTGACAAGTTTGCGGTCGTCTTCTGCGATTGCTGTGTGACGTAGCGAGGAGGCGCCGAGGTGACCGAACCGACAGCAAATACGCTCTAATAGACTTTCAACTTTGAACTAGCAAATACTGCAAGCTTGACAGACATGTGTTTTGTTGACGAAAAGTAAGTTTCAAGCTTCTCAGAAACGAGTTTAAGTCATGCATATTATCAGATCCAGATTTTCTGTATGACGACATACTGAGAACAGCTCTGAATTACTAAGATTAGTATCTCAGTGGGAACCACTTTTTCTCTTGACCTTTGACCACCATGACGAAAATTCTTATGACTGGTGTTACCGGTAAGATTATCTTTCCGTTCGCCCCTGGATAAACGGTAAAATATGATCCGCAGGATATATCGGCGGTGCTGTCTTGACGCGCTTCGCCCAACGCCCCGACTTTGAGTCGTTCGAAATTCACTGTATCGTCCGCTCTCCAGAAAAGGCGGAAAAGATTAAAGCTCTCTTCAAGAATGTTAAACCGATTGTTGGCTCGCATTCTGATATACCTCTAATGACAGAGGCGGTGTCGAAAGTCGACATAGTTATTGCAATGGTAAGGACTTCACGGACTTGTAAGGCAGTATAATCTATAAGTAAAATCTGCAGGCCGATTGTGATGATGTGGACGCGGCGACCGGAACTTTGCAAGGTTTGCGGAAAAGATTGGAAGGAACTGGGAAGCAGCCTATCTTTATCAATACAGTATGCCTCAATCGTTTCCTTATATCATTCCTGGAGCTCATTCCATATCTAGTCTGGTACAGGCGTATTGAGCGATAAGGCTGCTGGAATGAATCCTACTGAGACTATCTGGAATGATGCCGATAGTGACCAAATGGCGACACTTGCACCCACTCAAATGCATCGAAATGTTGATCTAATGGTTGTCGGTGCTGACGTAGAGGGTATTCATGATCTACCACTATGTTTCTTTACTGGTGCTTACGCGTCACTCTCAAGGGTATACCAAAACATACATTATTCTGCCTGCGACTATTTGGGGTATCGCAACAGGGCCTCTTTTCGACTCTGGGATTTCTAACAAACAATCGCAGCAAATTCCTGCTTTGATTGGGGCATCATTGGACAGAGGACATGCTGGTATGGTCGGCCTAGGGAAAAACATCTGGCCTAATGTCGAAATTCATGAACGTGAGCAATCCCTCATGGCATAGAGGGCGTGATTGACAATATTTGCTCTGTAGTTGCTGATTTATACAGCATTCTGTTTGATGCTGTCTTGTCTCCTACAGCGAATCCTGGGCATGGTCTAGATGGATATTATTTCGGTGCCGACCAAGAACATACGCTATATCAGATTGGAACAGCCATCTCTGATGCCTTGCACAAAGCCGGTAAGAGTAAGGGTGGTCAACCAACGACATTCACGAAACAAGAACTGGATAAATATTTTAATGTACGCTATCGCCTCCTTTATTTATCTCGAGTACTGACTTGTCATCCTCCAGGGCTCGGACTACTTGGGTAGCAATTCCCGCTGCAGGGCTAACCGCTCGAAATCCCTCGGATGGGCTCCGAAAAAAACTACTCGAGACATGTTGGATAGTATTTATCCTGAAATGGAATTGATTGCTAGCAAGTAATCTCATTTATGTTCTAAACAGTAAACAGTCAAATGTACAGTAGAGAAACAATATTTCGAAATCATTGGGTTGCGTCCATTACTGCAAGATGATAAATTGGCAAGTTTACGAAGGGAACAACGTCCGACACCAGCTAGAATCGATTCCGTATATGATTTACAACAAGATAATCATAGCTTGCAGGAACAAAGTACTTTCGCCTTTCGGGTCTATCTGGGAATTTGTATCAGTAGGGCCTGGCTGGAGTTTCGTAGCCAACGCTTTGAACACATCTAAATTGGAATGTGAGAAGAAGCTTCATGCTCCACACTCCTCTCAAAATTTACCATGACTACGAGTACCTGAGCAAGTAAAGGAGCTCAAGGAGAATAACTACCCGACTCCCAAGTATTGCCTGGAGTGGACTGCCTTACTGTGAACCTTTCAAGTAACATTAGTTTTGCAGTGAACCTGAGGGTGAGATCCTCGTTGAACAAGAAAAATCAGATTTCAGTAACTACTGACATATAATTCATCGTTTCTATTGTCCGAGAGCCACACTTGAACGCAAAGGGGATCAGCTGAAACTTCTCAACTTCCGTGGATATGATTGCCCAATGCTGTTCAAGTTGTTCCTAACATGGGGCATAGATTGCCTCAACCATCGAACTTCTCCTGTGGCAAAATGGACGAGCTTGAAGATCTACTTGACGACGAGGACATATTATTCTCCCATGATAATGTCCATATCGTTCACCTCGTTCCTGGTATGGGAAGAGGTGAACACCTCTGCACCGGAAGCGAGGGAGTCAACCAGCATGGATAGCTTGGATGTGGTGAAAGCCGGGTCCTGTAAAGAACCGTAACAGAGCAAGTGGAATTAACGTAGATCTCGAGATAAATCAGCCATTCGAACACAAACCTTCCTAATAGTTTCCAGTTCGTCCTTAAATCCCTCTACGATGTTATTCATCCAAAACTTTGTAAACTTTTCCCGTAACGCTTGGTCGGCTTCCTTTGCATCTACTGCCTCTTTCCCGGGAAGAAATGAGGGTATTCGAGTGGCGGAAGGAGGTATGGGACCAGGTGAGGCTGAGCGTTGTTTTTCAGAGGGTAAAATGGGATCTATCAGAGCAGATGGATGAGATTCCTCTTCATCGGATGAGGAGGATGAAGAATCTGAAGAAGAATCAGAGTCAGATTCTGGTTCTTCTCTAGAGTTGTCCGCTTTGGTTGATACAGGGAGAGTTCTTTTCACGACAGCAGAGTCGCTGTCTGATGAGGAGTCATCCGAAGACGACGAGGACGAGAGAGACACAGCTCGCCGCTTGCGTTTTCGGTTTGGTCTTTTGCGAGCAGGCATTTTTTAGAAATGCCGCCGGCTATTTTTTCAGAAAAATCATGGCGCCTAAATGTTATCTCTTCATCTCCATTATGTCAAGTAAAAGAGTAGGGATTCTAGGCAAGTCCAGCTAAAAAGAAGAAAACCGATTATTGCTCATCAGCCTACCATAGGTGGAGGACAACTCGGTCGTATGCTTGCAGCTTCGGCATCTTTACTCAATGTCCAAGTCAATGTCCTGGATGTTGGAGCAGATGCTCCAGCGAAACAGATCATTGCCTCTTCATCGCACATCGATGGTTCATTTCGGGACAAAGAGAAAATACTAGAACTAGCTTCAAAAGTGGATGTTCTGACGGTCGAAATCGAGCACGTCGACGTTGATGCACTAGAAGCTGTACGAATAGCCCATCCGAATGTACAAATACACCCCACCCCCTCAACCATTCGTCTCATTCAAGACAAATTTGCCCAGAAACAGCACCTTTCTCTTTTTGCTATTCCTCTTGGTCCTTTCCAAGCCGTAGAACCTACACCAGATGCAATTGCTCAGGCAGTGAACGATCTGGGTCTTCCTCTCATGCTGAAAAGCCGCACAATGGCGTACGACGGCAGGGGAAACTATGCCCTACACGCTGTAGACTCTCAGTCAATATCTTCTGCCATCGATTTCCTTGGCTCTGGCTCGCGGCAACTCTACGCTGAAAAGTGGGTTCTGTTCGTGAAGGAGTTGGCTGTGATGGTCGTTCGCGGCATTGATGGGACAGTTATCAGCTATCCAGCAGTAGAGACTATTCATAAAGACAATATCTGTCATTTGGTTTGGGCGCCGATTCGACTTGGTGGTATCAATGAAGATCCTGAGCTTCCACGGAAAGCAGAACGCGTGGCGAGGGAAGCCATTGAGAAAGGTTTTGAGGGCGCAGGTGTGTTTGGTGTCGAGATGTTTTTGTTGGAGGATAACTCTCTCCTCATCAACGAAATCGCACCGCGGCCACATAACTCTGGCCACTACACTATCGAGGCTTGTGAGTCGTCTCAGTATGACAATCATCTCCGTGCCATTCTTGGTTTGCCCCTCGGAAGTACCCGCATGAAGGTTGGAGCAGCCGGAATGCTGAATATCCTTGGATCGTCCAACTCTTCCTCATCAATGTCGTCGTCATTGGTATCTTTTTCTCCCGATTTACTTATAGATAAATTGACCTATCTCGCACTTTCTACACCCGGAGCGTCACCGCACCTCTACGGTAAAGCTCAATCGAGAAAAGGACGAAAGATGGGGCATATTACAGTTGTGGGGTCGAGTGATGCTGAGGTAAGGCAAAGGATGGCACCGTTATTGGCTTGTCTAGCCGAAAGTGAGGGAGAATCTCCTTCAACCTCCGGTTCAGCTTCTCCTCACCTGCTCGGACACTCCCACCCCATCCTCTCATCTCTATAATTATGGGATCTGACTCCGACCTACCCACCATGCTCCCTGCGGCACAAATCTTGCAAAAGCATTTCCCCTCTGTTCCATTCGAAGTCACATTGGTATCCGCACACCGAACACCGCTAAGATTGATGAGTTTTGCCAAAAGTGCGGCCGGAAGGGGAGTGAAAGTGATTATAGCCGGGGCAGGTGGTGCAGCGCATTTGCCTGGGATGGTGGCGAGTATGACCGGTTTACCAGTTGTAGGGGTTCCAGTAGACTCAAAGTCTGTAAGCGGAGGCGGAGGAGGTTTGGGAGGGGTAGATGCCATGTGGAGTATTTTGCAGATGCCAGTATGTTCATCAATCTATTCCACTTCCCCATCTCTGAACTTTCTTCTTATAGCGAGGCATTCCTGTTGCCACTGTCGCCATCAACAACTCAACTAATGCCGCTCTTCTTGCTGTACGTATCATATCTGTGGGCCAACCTCATCTTATTACACAGATGGAGGAGTATCTAAACAGACTAGGGGACGAGGTTGAGCGTAAGATCAGTGTAATGGGGGAAACTGGTTGGGGAGAATATGGAAAGAAGTAGAAAAAATGTTAGCTAGCCAGCTTTCTAATTACAACCACCAGTCGTCTGAGGTCAAAGAGAGCAATTACGATCTACACAATTACAGAGCCCCAACCTACATCCGAGATAGGCAATAACTTATGTAGCAAAAGAACATGACAAACGCGTGCTCGTAACTTGCGAGAGAGTAGAATACAAGAGCGTAACTAGCGCTGGTGAAGACAACGGGGCGGTCTAAAAAGTACTGGGTATACACGATAAACGGGACATGAAAATGAGGGGACGAGATGCGGTGTACGCAAATCAAAAGTTGGACCATGAGATGATTTCTTCCCGGGAAGAGAAAGCAGGTCCTTCCATTTGGACTGTTATTCCTAAACTGCTGCTCCGTATTGGTCGCTCGCCCTTCAAGCCCACGACAGGCTTGAGGAAGCACCATGCGGGCACAACACCAATTTCGACGTTGGCAGAGGGTTCGTTTTGTTTGAACAAGGATTTCGGTTGAGCAAAAGTACCATTGCCCTCCTTCCCGACAACACACCTAGAGAGAATAAAATTAGACCTACATTCTCAAGGATAGGAACGGATGATGCTTACCATCCATCGTCGAATGACTGGACAACTGTGAGTTTTTCACCAAGGTTGACGAGAAGTTCATCAGGAAGGATGGGATTAAAGACCTGACGGATTTTGCGAACGGTACCGGTTGTAGGGGTATTGTCTATTGAAGACGTCGATGACATGACAGAGAAGCGACTGACGCCCGAGCCTGATGCGCTCAAAAATGAAATCCAGGAAGCACCAGACTGTGGGCGAGGCGCTGCATCGATACCGGCCTTGAGAGCGAAAGAAAACGGTCGGGCGAAAGAGGGACGAGGGAAATTTCCGGATTGTCGATGATACTCCACGATATCTGCAGGAGGGGCAGGTGGAGAAGGACGGACAAGGACTTTGTCGGGTAATATTATTGAGGGAGTGAGTTGATCACGGGAGAAGTTGTTCAAAGGCCTGCAAATTTTGTAAGTAAATGTTATACATGATGAAACGAATATACCAACATTGGCGAAGTTGCCTTTTCTCCACCTTCTCTGACTACACCGCGAACGGACAGGAAAGCAGCGCCGCGAGCATTTTCGCGTTTATTTCTAGAACGAATACGGAGTTGTCTGATGATGAGCCAGGTAGATAACCCGACAACTATCGCGCCGATAACAGCTATTCCAGCGATGAGAAGGGAATTTAGAGTGGAAGAATTGTCGTCATCTGAAGTATCATCTCTGTGGGCGAGAACAGGCATTATAAACGAAAGATTTTGTGATAAACGAGTGTCGGTGGAATGAGTGAAAAGCTGACCCACACCAGCAGAAAACGCTTGAAGGAAAGTATGCTAGAACGCAGCGATACCGTCCGACAAACAGAGGTACTGGTGAGCAAGTAAAAAAAGTACAACTCGACGCTATGACGACCCCGTCAATTAATTTGATCGGATCAGATTCAGAGCCTCTGAACATAATAAAACAAGTAAACACAAAGGAAACAGGATTGAGGAAAACTTCTCCTCTTACAATATCGGGAATTATTGAATACCTCCACCGGCCTCAAGAGATGTTGCTCTCACTCCTAGCTTGCCACTGTTTGAGACTTAACGCAGCGCGGGTACAGGCGGGTAAGCGCATATATGTAAACGAATTCAGTTATTGAAACTCATAACGATATTGATGATAATAGAGATCTGAGCGAAATGCAGGTACCAGACTAAATAAGGTATTGCAGTCTCACAAAACCACCAACACAGCGCTTGACGCCTCGACAGTCACAATACCACCCGTAATCTTCTCCTCGGTCGGGTCCCCGTTCGCTGTTCCATTCTCAAAGGTTTGACCCGCCCACGTTGTCATATTAGCCAGTTGTGTATCAGCCCCAGGAGCAACTAATCGAAGGATCGAGATCTCAGAGTCTGGGTCGGGTAACATGGAGGATATGTTAAATGTAGCGACTGGTCTTGGCCCCTTCTCGGTCTCGTTGAATATCTGAAGATTCAAAAGAGCCAGCTTTGCTGGGAAACGAGTTCCTGATGGCAAAGATGTGTCCCAGAAGCCATACACAACCAATTGCCCTTGTGTGGTATCTCCGCCAGCGGTGGTGATGCTGGACCCATTTGCCTGCCTACCGGGGTAAATATTGGCGATTTGTAGTGTCCTAGAGCGTCCAATGGTCTCCGCGACAAAGAGGTACGCCGAATATGAAGGGAACACTTGCACAGGTCCATTCAAATTATCAATTGGATACCTATAGGCGCGCGCGTTTGAATTTCTTCATTGTAGAAATTTTTCCCCGACGTACCACAAGTCATAGAAACTGAATCCACCTTCCCCTGCGTTCAGCTGGGTAGAACTTTGTAGAGTGAGCGGCGCTCCTTGATGGATGTACAATCTGCAAATACATAAGCTCGTCAGCCTGAGGCACAAAATGGGAGTGTTTCCTGTAAACTCACCGGGAAACATTAATAGATGCAGCATAAAGAGTAGTATCCAAGAGCCACAGGGCTTGTCCAAAGGTGTTGCTCACACCATCATGCCCAGCGCATGAAACCGAGTTGTATTCACCTGTTGTTTATGTAAGAATCACAGCAAGTAAACTACTACTACATCCTGCTTACCCACTACAAAAGCCTGCGATCCGAGCTGTTCACGCACTGATATTATACGAGGTTGCCACAAGTCGAGGTATTCGGCTAGGCGTGTGTGGTTGACCTGCAGTAGAGGATCAAATAAAACATGCTTTTTTTTGTCCCAAAGGATGCGTCCTCACCAAGTTAGGCAGAGTAGCGTCGACAGTCCTCGTTGGATCGCAAACCTATAGGTAGATCAATATAAGCGAAGTTTGGATATATGCTAACTTACACTATATTGGTAGGTATGCTCACTGCACCATTCAACAGTATTGTCGTTATCGGCTCCTGCAGCTAATGCACTCACACAGTCCAGCTGAGCATCAGCAGCAGGGGTATTGTAAGGCCACAACGGATCGTTCGCAGTAGCAGCTAGTTGAAATTTCGGCGTCGTAAATCCGAGAGCTGTAGATATGTTCTTGGACCAAGGCTGAGCATCCAAGCTCAGATTAGCATAGTATTGAAGTGCAGAGCCTGGCCAACGTTACCTCCCATATACCAGAATAGCTTTTTGCAGTGAAATCCTGGCTGTAATGATCGGGTTCATTTCCAACTTACAAGAGATGTAAGGAACTCGTAGGAAAATGATCTGAAAACATACTCTCAAACGCTGCGACTTGATTAGGCAGTCCTTTCTCAGCGGCCTCTGCTACTTCCAACGCTCCTGTAAAATTCATGCTTTCTAGATTCTATACGATACAGCATTTTAGGAATATGCATATATATATAGCATTGTAAAGCGTACCAAATTCACAGTAATCAGAGTGCCCTGTGGGAGAAGCTCTCGCGCTGCGTCAAAAAAGGCCGGCCCAATGGTAGTGTTAACTAAAGCCCCAGAATCCTCCACAAAGTTGAATATCGCCTCCTCAAGTGAAGGATCCCAGAATGTAGCATCAGCGGTAATCCCCCCGATGCGAACCTCCGCAGGGACACCAACGCGATCATTGAGATTTTGAAGAAGATTACTGGTCAGGATGTTGGGGGCTGTCGTGTTGCCGACATATGAGATAAAAAATGCAGTCTCGAAGCTGAAACTGGCCAAGGAAGGATGGAGAGCATGCGACGCTATTTGTGGGAGCGCAGGCTCACTCACTGTTAGAGAGAGGTTGGAGCTCGCCGTTACTAGCCATGCAGTGCACAGTATCACAAGACTGAATGGCCCTGACTTCATGGTAGAAATTTAAGGATCTTTTTGGGGAGGTGAGCTTAAATGGTCTTCATGAGTCGGGCCGCATACAATTGGGCTAGGGCACATGAACGGTCAAGGTCATGTTTTGATGACTTTTTCGACTATTTGGCGCCGGCTGGGCGGTGCGGTCACTGTAGTGTGAACCACGGGGAACCACGGAATGTTTTACTTCTTATAGCTTTATATTGGCTGACTAGATAGCTCAGATACTGCGCCAGTACTTAGTGATTTGTTACAAAGGAACCCTGTTTTTTACCTTAACTGGACAATGAGGAATTTCCATTTTGTGACTATGACGTCTTCAGCACTGCCTGCCGCGCGCACTTATGAGCGCTTAGTTGGTCTCGGCATTATCAAAAATGACCATGACCCTTGCCCCATGCACATTGCAACACTACAAGCACGCGACACAGGTCATGACTAGGTCATGCGAGCTCTCAGATGGGTCCCTAGAAGCTCGAAGTTGCACGAAGTGGGAATGGTTCGGTCCAAGTTCGGTGGGATGATCACAGGCTGATCACAAACCGACGAGCGCCTAAGTCGGTTAATGAGTCGCCGACGCGACTTGCATCTTATTCCAGACTATCACCTCTATGGCCTTGAAAGGAGTCAAAGTTGTTGAGGTATGCGCTCTAATATACAAATATAGTTCTCTGAACTCTCCAGTTTGCGGGCCTTGCTCCAGGGCCTTTCGCTGGGCTTGTGTTAGCGGACAACGGCGCGACGGTAGTTCGAATAGACAAACCCTCTTCTACATTCTCGCCGGATATTCTATGTCGAAATAAACGTTCACTGGCTATTAATCCTAAAACTACAAGCGGCCTTGAAGTTTTGAAGAAGCTCATTATATCTTCGGATGTGCTCATCGACCCATTCAGGTACTATAAGTTGCCTTGAAGGTTAGAATCCTAGAATGCGCTCATCGACTTTCATTCCCAGGCCAGGAGTAATGGAACGTCTTGGGCTAGGGCCTGATGTCTTTCTTGGGAAGGATGGAAGCCCTGGCTTGAACGAAAGACTGATCTATGCTAGGATTGTTGGGTACGTTCCCGTACGTTTCCTTAGAGCAAGTACTCACGGTATTGCAGATTCTCACCAACAGGTATGAAGCCCGCCAGGGACTACGCACTGATGTTAGCTGAACAACTCACCAGGTCCTCACAAAAACATGGCTGGTGAGCTTGTTCCCTGCCCTTGATGTGCGACTATTGAAGAAATCAAGGTCATGACATCAACTATCTCGCTCTCAGTGGTATCCTGTCTGTAAGTTGAACCTACGTCATATTTCACCAGAATTCAATTTCCGCAAGATGCTTCCTGGCTCTGACGATCGCCCTGCATTTCCTCTTAACCTTTTGGCCGACTTTGCCGGTGGAGGTATGATATGCGCTCTCGGGATCATACTTGCGCTCTTCGAACGCAACTCGTGCGGTCTTGGGCAAGTCGTTAACGCTGACATGGTATGTCGAACTGAAATGCATCCTTGATGTGTCTCTCTAACTACACCAAGGTATCTGGTGCAAGATACGTGTCGTCCTTCCCTCTCCTGCATCATATGAACGCGTCCACTGGTACGTTCGCTGGAAAGCGTGGTACCAATTTACTTGATGGTGGTGCCCCATTCTATAACATCTATGTTTGCTCTGATGGTGGTTGCATGTCGGTGGGATGCTTGGAGCCCCAATTTTTCAAAACCTTCATCGAACGCTTCGTCAATGCCTTACCTACAGAGTTCAAACGAGAATTTGGCTGGATTCCTGACTCGTCCACTCAGTCAGATCGAGACAAGTGGCCAAAATTGAAGGAATTCATGGAGTTGGGATTCAGAACACGAACCAGGGATGAATGGGGTGCTGTCTTTATGGGTTAGAATATTTTCTTTGTCGAAGGCTAGTTTGACCTATTTGGAACAGGTACCGACGCATGTGCAGTACCCATACTTACTCCCGAAGAAGCAAATGATCTAGAGTCGTCTGGAAAACCCTTTCCCTTGCCCCATCCCAAAATCTCAAGTCAGGGTATGGGTCGAGAACCTAGTGAATCATCCACGATTCAGCTCCCGCCCGGAAAACATACGGAAGACATTCTTCGCGAACTTGGCCTAACAGAGATTGAATATCAAAGGCTAGTTCAGGAAGGGGCGATATATAGCTATGGGTCCAAATTATGAGAAAATCATGCACAATTTGTATACTAAATATGAATATATGAATGCTTACGCGCTTACAACTAATCGTGAGACTCGAACGTGCTTCTGACCACAACCGTCACAATGGCACTGAGCGGTAAGAAGGTACTAGAGGTAGTATGTCCAACATTGTGTCTTGTATTTCCTCTGACTTGATGTACAGTTTGCTGGATTGGCCCCAGCACCATTCGCAGGTATGCTCTTGGCGGATAATGGCGCGTCCGTAATTCGCGTTGATCGACCTTTTGCCACTACACTGGACGTTCTCTGCAGAGGCAAACGCTCCATTGCTATCAACTCCAAGATTCCTAGCGGACGAGAGCTCTTGAAGAGACTAGTCGCGTCTTCAGACATTCTGATAGACCCGTTCAGGCCAGGTGTCCTGGAACGACTTGGCCTAGGGCCAGAGGTGTTTCTCGGAAGCTCGGGACTCAATCAACAACTCATCTACGCAAGGATAGTAGGGTAGGCTTGAAAACGTTACGTGTCACTGGGAGAACGTTTCTAATGTGATTTTAGTTTCCCGAGAACTGGTGAGGCTCCAAGAACTCGAACCATCAGTGTCACTGGATCTAACGTGTGCTCCAGGTCCTCACAAGAATATGGCGGGTAAGATGCTCAACCTTTTAGTGGGAACATGTTTCCAATGTTTCCCATGTTCCCAGGACATGATCTCAATTACCTCGCTCTAAGTGGTGTCCTTTCTGTGATTACTTTTGAATCTAATATGAGGATTTTGCCGCTAACTTGGTCTCAGATGCTTCCAGGCTCGGTGAATAAGCCAGCTTTTCCTCTCAACCTCCTCGCCGATTTTGCAGGAGGAGGTATGCACTGCGTTACAAAAATACTGCTCGCTTTACTCATGCGGGAACAAACCAGTCGAGGACAAGTGGTGGATGTAGACATGGTTGTACTTGCTCGATCTTCCTATAACATCGTTACTTACCTATACTATTACTAGGTATCAGGAACTCGGTACATATCGTCCTCCCCTCTGATACATCGCCTTCATCCTTCAACTGGGAGATTTCCTGGGAAGCGTGGCACAAATCTCCTTGATGGTGGAGCACCTTTTTACAACATCTACACCTGCAAAGACGGCGGACTGATGACAGTGGCTTGCATTGAGCCTCGCTTCTTTAAAAATTTTCTTGAAAGGTTCTGCGAAGCACTTCCTAAGGATTTTACTTCGTCTGAAAAATGGCAAGGCGTAGTGAATGATTCGGTACAGGAAAGTCGAGAGCTTTGGCCAACGTTGCAGCTGTTTCTGGAAACTGGATTTTCAATGCTGACAAGAGATGAATGGGGAAAGGTCTTCTTTGGTGAGGTGGCTGAATCTTGTAACAGGAAGTATGCTGAAATAATACTTACTAAAGGCACGGATGCTTGTTCTGTGCCTGTACTCACACCGGAAGAGGCTTCGGAACTTTCTAGCTCGCTTGGATCAGCTCCTCAGATCGCATTCAACGACAGGAGTGCATCATGTTTTCTCAATCCCGGAGAGCATACCAGGGAAGTTCTTGTCACGGAATTTGGGGTTCCAGAAAATGAATATGAGCGATTGTTAGAGGAGGGTGCCATCGGGGAGAGCAAATAATAATAACTTTGTAGTAGAATAAACAAAACTCTCAGAGAAGTTGAACTTATGGTAACGAAATTACATAATGCGGCCTTGATCTATTCCTTGTTTTTTGTCGCCACGATGCTCTCGCGACGTATTGGGAAAACACAAAAGATATACTATATAGGGCGCAAAACACCAAGGTTTCCAAGACGCCCCTTGACTATATTCACATTTGACCCTTCAGTTACCTTTTTCTTTTCGTTCTGCGACAATGTCAGCCAACTTGACGATGGCTGTTATACTTATCCTTGTCTTTGTCCTTTGGTTATAGCCTTTTGTTGTTCTATTGACGACCGAATGCACTTAAAAACAACGCTTTGGCTCGTCTCTCTTCCCCAAGAAACGTGTTTTCAGCTCTCTGGCTAGCAACTGAATCCGGCACTCTAAAAGCTTAGCTTCACATCTGCGATCATGGTGGCTGCACCCTACTATCACCCTCAACACGCCGTTGGTCCTACCCGGTCATATCCTCACCAGCATGTTGTATCTGGAAGGAAACACTGTTATCAGTCTACTAATTACCACTTATATCACGACGGCTACCCATCCAATCCTATACATGCTCCTCACAAGCGCGTCGCCTTGTTTGATTCTACCCTACCAAAAGACCAAACCGACCTCAGAGTCCGTTTATTCCAGCGTCTCAGAGACACCAGTCTCCTGACGCATATACCTGGAGGCTTCCCTTTCCGACACGTACTCGACCTTGGTGGGAAAGGGAAAATGAAAGCATCGTACGAACCGTACGATATACGACTAACCACACAAGATTTTGGTCCAAGAGAGATCGTCGGGATTATGTTCAAAGGGCCGAGTTCCAGTTTGAAGCAAGATCAATTGTGGGCTGCGGGGTCATCGTCGGGCTCCAAGTATTTCAATTGGCAGGTTTATTCTGCTGGACACTACAAAAATTCCTGTTTGTACTCTTTTCCTCTCTTCCATAACTTAGTGCTTACCTTTTCCATTCTTATTACAGCACGCACAATTCTTGCTCAAGTCCGCGTGGACCCCTCCGTCATGTACACATCTTACGGAAAATTCATCCGAACGGATCCCTCCGTCATTTCTCGTGCCCTCGCCATCTCTCTCGAGCTCGGTGTACTGTTGACTATTGTTTCTGCCGACGATACTGCCAACTCGCATTCTGCAAGCAACAAACTTGCTAAATCGGTGTTGACTCACAGGCGACGTGCAGTGGCCCCAGAATATACCCAACGGTGGGCTAAATGGCTCATGGCGGGGCCCGAGTATGCATGCGGGCTCTACTTTATGTACCCCGACGAGGGGGACGTGCCGATCACCGAAGACTCGATATTGTACGTGGGAGTAACCAACCACGGAACAGCCGATATAGTGTATGCATATCCAAACTATGCGTAAATCGACTTGCGCAACCCATCCGCATCTCGAGACGGACGCGCTTCACGAACCGACAAATGAGAAACGACAAACGACTCGACTTTGAAATTTCATGACGAACTTGCTTGCATTATACATTTTCCTTGCTTTCATTTGTATCTTTATGACATTATATTATTCTATGTACATACTACAGATAAACTACTGTATCACCCGTAATACACTTCTGAAGAAATCGACCTGAGGCGCTTATCTGGCTGAACCGGGTCTTGTGGATTTCACGTGAAATACTATTATCACATGCTTGGACCGATTATTTAATGAGTTTAAGTTACGCCCCCGAGTAACTTGGACCTGTACCGTATTCATCATCATGGCCTCGAAATCGCTTAAAACTTTTACTAGAGAAGAGGTCGCCAAGGTGCACTGCGCGTTGTATCAAGTTGTCATTGCTCTTAACTCTGTATCTTCTACAGCACAACAAGCAGGATGATCTCTGGATAATCATCGACGCCAATGTCTATGATCTTACACGGTTTGCTGCAATGCATCCAGGTGGATTGGCTGCCCTTATTGACGAGGAAATTGGTGCGCGAACATGCTCATTAATGAAACCATGCTGACAACTGCGTTTCAAACAGCTGGCCAGGATGCAACCGATCAATTCTTCGCTTTACATCGCTTCGAGGTCCTTTTGAAGCCCCAGTACAAGAGACTCACCATCGGTATCATTGAAGGAGAAGAAAACGCTCTGCATCCACCGACTATTGGAGACATAAGCAAAATTCCTTATGCCGAACCTACGTGGCTGAGCGAGGGCTACTATAGCCCTTATTACACCGAAGTTCGTGCACTTGTATTCTCACCTCACTTTCACGCTTATACGAAATCTCGGTCAGAACCATCGAGAATTACAGAAGGCTGTTCGAAGGTTTACCGACGAATATCTTCGGCCCGATGCCCAGGTACTTCTTTGTTCACAGTTCAATCGGAATACGGTCCTCATAGCGCGTGATACAGGCTAGAGAAGAAGATGGAAAGAGGCCAGACCAAAAGGTTTTCGATAAGATGGCGTATGTCCCATATGCTCTAAACAATGGACGCGTCGGCTCATTTTAACATAGCGAGCTAGAACTTCACGCCATGCGAATGGGACCGGGTAAACACTTGAAAGGGCGAACTCTTATGGGCGGCATTGTTAAACCCGAGGAATTCGACTACTTCCACGAAGTAAGGATCCTCAAGTTGTCGCACCCACATTGGATACTTACCTTTCCTCAGCTTGTAATCATGCAGGAAATGGTTCGCTGCGGGGCTCGTGGATACGGGGATGGTAGGCAGTCCGCCTATTGCTCCTTTCAAAATTGATTTCCGTCGTCTTCCAGGTTTGCTCGGTGGCAAAGTCATTGGTCTCCCGCCAGTCTTGAACTTTGGAAGTGAAGAGCTCAAAGCTCGCGTTGTTCCCGACATTCTCGCGGCCAAGAAATTCATATGTTTGGCAATCTCCGAAGCCCACGCAGGTAGTGACGTTATGGGTCTACAAACCACAGCTGTCAAAAGTGAAGACGGAACGGAATGGATAATCAACGGTATGCGCTGTCTTTATACTAGTCCATCAGTAATGAATAACTCGTCGAGAATACAGGGTCCAAGAAATGGATCACTAATGGAACGTTAGTTTGTCCGACATGAACTGCAAGCTTACTCCGGTTGCTGATTTCTGCTCTCTTCAGCTTTGCGGATTACTTTACTGTTGGATGCAAGACCGAGGTGTGTTTATTGCACTTGAGATGTGCCTAGTTTAACTTTCTCCAAGGATGGATTCACTGTTATCCTTGTTGAACGAGGTCCAGGAGTCGAGACTCGCCAGATTAAAACCAGCTATTCCACTACCGCTGGAACCGCTTTCATAACATTCGATAACGTCAGGGCGCCTGTCGGCAACACACTCGGAGAAGAAGGTGGAGGAATCTTCGTGATGCTAAGGTAGGTTCATCTTGACCACCTAACCTGCGCTATGTCCCTTCATTGATGTGTTGTTTATAGTAACTTCAATCACGAACGATGGGTGATGTGCTGTGCCTCGGCTCGTGCTCAAAGAGGAATCGGTGAGTTTTCCCCGTCTGTTCCCCGTAGCAGAGTACTCATGACTTTTGCCAGTCGAAGAATGTCTGAAGTAAGAGGCAAATGATCTCTTTTATCTCGGCATGATCCTGATTGGCTGGCTCTAGATGGACCACCCAAAGGAAGGCTTTTGGAAAACCATTAAACTCTTTGGCGACCATTCGTGCTAAGCTTGCAGCGATGATCCAGCGAGCGGAAAGTACGTCCGAATCTCTCGTTAGTAAATTTAGGCTAATAGTTTGAGTCGATAGGTGTACAGAACTGGCTCGAGAGTATAACATATCAGATGTGCAATATGGTAAACTCCCTATGTGGTTCGTTTGCGTTGTGGCTGACCTGGTTAACAGAGTTATAAACAACAAGCTGGAAAACTGGCCGGGTACATTCTTTATCAATATCTTTTCATAGCTGCTTACATTCTCCTTAGTCAAATTGCCTTTTTGAAGAGCTACTCGACATCCTGTGCTCAGGAAACCGCTAGAGATGCCGTCCAAATCTTTGGTGGAAGAGGCATTACCAAAACTGGTATGGTAATTTTTTTTCTATGTAGTATGTACTGAAGAAAACCACAACAGGCATGGGAAGTCTCATTGAACACGTACGTTCCCCCTCTATCCTGAAACTTTTGTCAGCTGAAGTAATATTCATTTTTCAAGTACCATCGCACGATTCCCTTCGACGCAATTCTTGGTGGCTCAGAGGACGTATTGAGTGATCTGGGAGTGCGCCAGGCGATGCGTTCTATGCCTAAGGATGCTCGTCTGTAGCCCGACGTTCGTACTATAACTGCACCCTATTTTATCTTAATTATGAGTGAACAGTGTGTTGATAGTGACCTGGAACCAGTTTAACTTGGGCAAGCCCAGTCTCCTGACGGTCGTTTGCATCAGTTTAAGCTTGTCGAGCCGTTAGAATTGGAGTAAACGTTTGAGGCTTAGGTCGAGAGTTGACCCGATTTCAACTTCCATCCTAACGACCTAAACACTCATCGTATCCTGGCGAACATAGGGTAGGATGTTGTCTGAAGTCTGTTCTTCCTATCGAGGTTCTGAGGTAGTCACGGAGGACTTACCGCCTCGACCCTGAAGACACTTTAAAGTTTTTCCGAACAGACTACACCGAAAGGAAGGGCTCATCTGCTGTCCTTGATTCACTTTAATGCGTGGCCGACGAACGAGCCGAAACGAGAAAAAGACGACGGGTACAAATGGGATAGTCTCAAGGTGATAACACCGTTCTGTAGTAATGAGTACGGCCTTTTTACTCTTGACAAAAGAGGGCGCGGAGCATGTGTTTGGAAGAAAACTCGAACTTCTGTCCTGATTCTCACTATACTGGTGTTCCGCTTGTTCAAGTCTCCTCAGAGCTAGTGTTACTTACATAAGCTCAATCCTCAGACGGCAGTAGTAGTAGTAGTAAATTACACGGCTCCGCCACCCAGCAGGGTCCCACGAGGGAACGGCCGGTCCTAAACGGTAGTGGGATAAACAAGGTGCACTTGTATCTATAAAACCAAAGTCTGGAATTTGAATTTCTAACCAAATCGATATATGCTGAGGTTTAAGTATATCATCAAAGCGTGGCAGTGGTCAGCTTCGATACTGTCTAACATATCTTGCGTAGTTTTGCGTGGAGTCCACCCTAAAGCTTTGGCTAGAGTGGATCGACACCGCGTGTTGCCCCCCATGAGATGAGCCTACAAAGAGTGCTTTAAGCCAATGTGAGCCAGAGTAAATTCATAAAACTTACCATGGTCTTGTCTATCTCCCCCTCCGTAAATTTGATTGGCTCTCCACCTTTTCCTTTATTCATTTTGAACATGACTTCAGATATGGCTTTCATATACTCATACAGACTCCCTTCGCCATCAGTAAAGTAATATCCTTCTCGGCCATGGCCTAGATTTGTATGCGAGAGAAGGGCGTCATACAAGATGCTATAGAAGTCCGCGACTATAGCAAGAACCTGGTCAATATCACGGAGGAATACCCAACGGACCTGAAACCTACGCTCGTGAATTTCAACGTTATTCCAGATGTTTCTACCTAACCCAACCATACCGACTTGTCCCCTGGATAGGGCTAGCCGAATGCATATGGGAATGAGCATAGATTGCTTGTGCGATATTCCCAAGTCGAATAGAGAGCCTTGGGCAATGCCCCAGATAACGGGGGGGATGACAATATAGCCTTTGATATAACCTTGAAAGTAAAAGCGTTGAACAATACTTGCGAGCCCTGAGGAAGACAACCATCACCTTCAGCGTCTGCCTCGAGGACTTTTAATTCTACATGCCTATGGGGCTGGTTTGGTTGGAGTGTTGCCATTTGTTCGGGGTCCGCATCATCCCATATAGTGTCACTTGCATACATCCCGCTGGCACCGTCTGTTAATACACCTGTGCCGGACTGACCGTGTTAGCTGTGGAACCTCATCTACAAGTCGGAAAAATTGAATGAACACACAGTATTGATGAAGATAGGCTGTTTTCCAGTCTCTTCAAATCACTTCTTCAAACCCTGCAAAGTTCCAGTTGCGGCGTCCTCGTCGTCACAATCGGCCTGTAAAGAATTGAGTACTAGGCACTTGCGTATACTTAATAACTTACCATTGCGATGACTATATCCACCTCCGACGCTGCTTTTGCCATCAAGGGTATGTCCGAGTGCGACCCAACGATTGGGGCTACATTGGGAAAAATGGCATTGATTCTTTCTGCCTTTTCAGGAGAGCGAACGATACAGCGAATGTCCAACGAATCATAATCGGGTCGTTCAGCGAACCGCGTCAAAACAGAACCACCAACGTATCCTGTATTAATGTCAAAGACGGTGTTACAAAACTGCACAAACAGACAAGGTACCTGTGACACCAGTCAGGAGAATCTTCGTCATGATCGAGAGGACTTCAAGTTGTAGTAGACTTGCATTGTCCGTTTTTATACCAGTGTCCGGTGAGTAGGCTTATTCTATACTGAATAGAAGAATCTTCGTCATGACTTAGGAGCTTCGCTACAGCGTGGATGACTGAGCATCGTCGTTTTTAATACCAAGAATTACCGACCGTTTCGGTAAAGGCGTACAAATTGACATGAACCTCCCAGGTTGAATGTCATGGTGGCTTGCCAGACAAAGCAAATATTATCATACGTTGTGATTAGTTTTGAGATACATGTAATGTACTTGGGCTGCATTCAAGTCAAGCCGATATCAGTCTGAATTAACTGGAACCATTTCCCTCCCGGCCCTTTCCACCTCCCTTTCAAACTTCTCTGATATTTCATTGAGTTTACCGGATCCCTCCTCAGGTTGGGACGTCAATGCTAATACGTTCTAGAGGCTCAAGTGGCAGGCTGTTTTGATGAGGTGTGGCGGGGAAGGAATGATTCACATCGGCATTACCTCCGCTTCCGTCAGAGAGAAGCCTACTGAGAAAGGCTGCACTTTGAATATCATTTCAGATGACATCCGAAGTATTTTGTTTCGGTGCCTCTGAAATGAGTACAAATGAGATAGTCTCAAAGTGATAGCATCGATCTACCGCGAACGTACGGGACCTCTCTACTCTCGACAAAAGAGGGCGCGGGATATGTGTCTGGATGGGAGCTCGAACTTCTGATGATATGATTCTCATTATACTGGACCCTGGTATTCCGTTCGTCCAAGTATTCTCAGACGGCAATGGGATGCACAAATTATACTTGCGTCTATAAAACTAAATTCAGGAATTTAAAATTTCAACCAACTTTCACCGAATCGATACTACATGCTGAAGTTTAAGTATATCAAAGCGTAGCAGTGGTCAGCTCTACTTCAGCTTCGATACTGTCTAACATATCTTGCGTAGTTTTGCGTGGAGTCCACCCTAAAGCTTTGGCTAGAGTGGATCGACACCGCGTGTTACCCCCCATAAGATGAGCCTACAAAGAATGCTCTAAGCCAATGCACCCCAGAGTAAATTCATAAGACCCACCGTGGTCTTCTTTATCTCCCCTTCCGTAAATTCGATCGGCTCCCCACCCTTTCCTTTATTCATTTTGAACATGACTTCAGATATGGCTTTCATATACTCATACAGACTCCCTTCGCCATTTTCAGTAAAGTAATATCCTTTTCGGCCATGGCTTAGATCTATTTGCGAGAGAAGGGCGTCATACAGGATGCTATAGAAGTCCGCGACTATAGCAAGAACCTGGTCAATATCATAGGGTCGGAATACAGAACGAAGCTGAAACCTACGTTCGTGAATTTCAACGTTATTCCAGATGTTTCTACCTAACCCAACCATACCGACTTGTCCCCTGGATAGGACTAGCCGAATACCCATGGGGATGAGTATAGATTGCTTGTGCGATATTCCCAAATCGAATAGAGAGCCTTGTGCAATGCCCCAGATAATGGGGGGGATGACAATATAACTTTTGATATAACCTTGAAAGCAAAAGCGTTGAACAATTTGCGAACCAGGAAGACAACCACTATCACCTTCAGCGTCTGCCTCAAGAACTTTCAAGTCCACAGGCCGATGGGGCTGATTTGGTTGGAGTGTTGCCATTTGTTCGGGGTCCGCATCATCCCATATAATATCGCTTGCATACATCCCCCCGGCACCGTCTGTTAATACGCCTGTGCCGGACTGACCATGTAAATTGTTCATTCATCTACAAGCCGGAAATATTGAATGAACACACAGTATTGATGAAGATAGGCTGTTTTCCAGTCTCTTCAAATCGCTTCTTTAAACCCTGCAAAGTTCCGGTTACGGCGTCCTCGTCGTCACAATCGGCCTGTAAAGAATTGAGTACTAGGCCCTTGCATATGCTACTTAAGAATTTACCATTGCAATGACTATATCCACCTCCGACGCTGCTTTTGCCATTAAGGGTATGTCCGAGTGCGAGCCAACGATTGAGGTTACGTTGGGAAAAATGGCATTGATTCTTTCTGCCTTTTCAGGAGAGCGAACGATACAGCGAATGTCCAACGAATCAAAATCCGGTCGTTCAGCGAACCGCGTCAAAACAGAACCACCAACGTATCCTGTGTTAATGTCAAAGGTGTTCCAAAACTGCACAAACAGACAAGGTACCTGTGACACCAGTCAGGAGAATCTTCGTCATGATCGAGGGGACTTCAAGTTGCAGACTCCTTGAGAGTCATTGTCCGTTTTTATACCAGCGTTGAGTGGGCTTATTGTACTAAATAGAAGAATCTTCGTCATGATTTAGGAGCCTCGCGACAGGGTGGATGACTGAGCATCTTCGGATTTAATACCAAGAATTACCGACCATTTCGGTAAAGGCGTATAAATTGACATGAACCTCCCAGGTTGCATGATTCATGGTGGGCTTGCCAGACAAAGCAGATATTATCATACGTTGTGATTAGTTTGATACATGTAATATGATTGAGATATCAGCCTGAATTGGGACCATTTCCCTCCCGGCCCTTTCCACCTCACTTTCAAACTTCTCTGATATTTCATTGAGTTTACCAGATCCCTCCTCACTTTGGAATGTCAAGGCTGGATAATAATGGGCCACCCAAGCACGGAAAATCATACGTTCTAGAGGCTCAAGTGGCAGGCTGTTTTGGTGAGGCGTGGCAGGGAGGGAATGATTGTGTCTAGTGATTTGAGAATAAGATGGGATGTCACAATCGGGCTCGAAGCCAGTTTTGACACCAGAGTTGGAAGGCCCAAGAGTTTCACTCCGAATAGGGTACCTTGACACGTTCAATAATCGCTCAATAATCTTTTCCTGTGGGAGCCGAGACCAACTCTTTTTTGATTTATGTTTGATTCCTTCAGATTCACGAGGAGTCGCTGCCAATGACTCCGAGTGATTCGAATGAGGCTGCTGCGGACGAGCATCGAGCAACTGCCTAAATCCCCTAAGATCACTTGAACCCATAGAAAGAAGCCAATGCGCCCACGTGCTGCACCCTACTGCACCCTTTGGATTTGCGTTTTTACGTGAAAACCTGAGCGCAACCTTCAACGAATCTCTCACCCGTTGATGAAGGTGCGTGATGATGATGCGGTAGGTGCGGGGGGTCAGGTGGATCAGTGGAAGATGAGTCGAAAGATGTAAAGGTAACTGGGAAGGAGACGGCGGATTTGTCTTGGTAGACGACCCAGAAGAGGATCGCGACAGGGTAGTCGAGACAGTCGACGTAGGGTCTGAGAATACAGAAAATCGACCTGCAGACCCTCCAGCGAAACAGCGCACAACTACCAATGCAGCTGCGTAATCTGGAGTTGGTTCGGTTTCACCGTTTGAGGATCTACTGCGGTTCAAGAAAGTTAGCAGAGCAGTATTGAGAAGAGATTGAGCTTGGCTGAGGGCTTTTCGGGAGATGAGAGG
Source organism: Rhodocollybia butyracea (assembly GCA_015501585.1). Lineage (NCBI taxonomy): Eukaryota > Fungi > Basidiomycota > Agaricomycetes > Agaricales > Omphalotaceae > Rhodocollybia > Rhodocollybia butyracea. The sequence continues at coordinate 107,876 of JADNRY010000053.1, read as the reverse complement.
ACGAGAGGATTTATGAGATCGCACGCCCAAATGAGAAAAATGATGCCGCATCATATCGTAAAACAGTTGTCGGGGTGGTAGAATTGGAGATTCGTTTGTAGTTTCGGGATGATCATCTCTACTACTTTCGTCCTCTGCGTAGTCTGAACCGATTGGTAGCTCCATATTTTCCCTGTCTAGGCCTAAATCCTCCTGGTCGCTAGGGTCAGATAAATCGAACCCGTATTCGTCTTCAAAGACCTTCTTCGGTGTGGTAGTCGACAAAGGAGATCCCTCCGGGGACAACTCCAAGGAAGAGGCACTACGAGTGAGATCGAATCTCCACTTCGGTCTCCGTACCAGCAGGTCCCATAATGTCCGATAGGTGTAAAAATTGGGACGAAAATCTGGCCGAAGCCCAGAGGTAGACCAAGTGGAGACGCTTTCGACGGCCTCTGAAGCATACTCTTCTGGCATTGATGCAGGTGACGTAGATACAGCCTCAGGTGTACTAGGACCATACCCATCGGAATCAGCATGAGCTGCACACAAAGCATGATACAGCGTGAACGCTTGTTCAACGGCTGCTTTCTGATTCTTGCCATTGAATTTTTGAGACTCCGCGGATGAGTCTCCAGAGACGGAATCCCATAATCGTTCAATTTCTTCTGGATCGTCGTCGAATCTTTGAACGGCGCGTTTGTTGTTTGGCGCATGCGGACGTGAGTTGGCAGCATTCGCGATGGGTTTATGCCTTTCTTGTCCTTGTGCCCTCGCCCTCTTGCGCATGGCACCCATCAAAGAATTAAAGAGACTTTTGTCCGAGGTAATGTCTCGAGCGGCGATGGTGGCAAGAACACGGTCTGTTATGTCAGCCAAGTTTTCCTCCGATTCATTTGCAGGGTAGTGTGAGTCTGATGCTGGCAAGGCAGTGAGAATGGATGTGTATGTATGGGATTGAGCCATTGAGGTGTGAGATCGGACCGTTGAGGTAGACGTCTATATAACGAGAATTAGTGCGAGTAATAATGACCGAGTAATAAGACACTTACAAACTGACTATTCTTCCGCAGCTCATCCCATCTCTCCGTAACTTCCAGTGCATCATCTACTCTTCCAAGTTTGGTGAGGAGAGAAGCGAGTAGAGAGATGATTGGTTGTTGCGGGATGTATGAGATGTCCGGTTCTATCTCTATCTGGGCTCCTGCTTGCAGCGCTTCGACATCTGCCTGATTAGACCTAGTCCAGATCCAGAGAAAGACTACTCGAAGCTTCATGTCGTCGTCCATAAATTCAAATTTAGGGAAACGGCGGATGAGAGAGAGGAATTGGTTTTCGGTGAAGAGGGGAGAAGAAAATATGAGGGAAAAGATGGAGAGGATGGATCCTGTATCAGTTGAACTGCCCGTAGACTTTGTATTCCTGAGAGCCAAGCACAGCATTAAAGCATCGTCCAGCAGGTGATGAGCCAAGCCTGCTTGACTAGCCCGCATTCTCAGCCATACGCTTGTTGCTTCGGCGTATCGACAGCGAGAGACAAGGAGGCTAAATACTGCAGAAAATTCTTTTTGACGAGAGGTAGAGTCACCGAGGTTATAATGAACGAATGATTTCAGCGTTTCGACATCTGGATCTCTATCAATGAGTTTTTTGATTGAGGACAGGATATAACGGAAGCTGGTTCGTCGAGTGGGTTTCCGAACCTTTGTGGCCTCCAGGTGTCGATTTGTATCAGGGGATTTCTTGTATGATGGGGGTGAAGTGGATTTTAGAGCTAGAGAAAGAAAATAAGCGGTGGTAAAAGATATGAGTTCAAAACATACCAATTTGGGTTTGCGCGAACCGTATGGTAATGCATTTGTTCAAAGTCAGCCCATGAATGATCCGTTTTGGTGTAAAAGTTTTTAAAGAAGTAAGCATCCAACATATGGCTTCATTAAAGGCGAATTAGTGCGGTAACCTATGTAGTAGTTGTAGAAAAAAATGTGGCGCCGTCCCTTGAATAAGCGCTTACCGCGTAAGGCGATTTGACTCACGAATTACTAGATTGAACATCCGCGATGCACATAGTCTTTGTTGGAACTTTTATCCATCTGTTTACTTTAGAGCAAGAACTTGCTTACTAATGGTATTACTATCATAACTTTAGTACCAGTTTTTGCATTTCCGGAACGGGATGTCAAAGCGGACTATCTCATTGTTTATTGATCATGCAGTTTGCAAACTTGTGTGTGTTTATCTCCTTTTCATAGGAAAAGAGATCTTTCGACTGTACGAGGAGGAGAAGGGAGAGAGAGAGTAGAGCGCAGTGATGGCTGCGCTGCAGGATACAGATAAGTATGGTACAACTGTATGTGAACGTACATCTTCAGTCAGAGTGACCGCGGGGCCATCGGGAACTCTCAGCTGCACCACTCTGAGGTATATTTCGCTGTGCATTCAGTTCCCAGCGACGTCTATCGCGTCTTCGTTCCCTCTCGCGTTCATCGGAATCATAGTCTACGTTCAGCCGAGGTGTTCTGGAACGTGACCTAGGTCGACGGGAACGAGTATGTGGAGATCGACTCCGGCTGTTGTCCCTGTCGCCTCGTTTCATTCCCTTTTCACTTCTTTCCTCTCCCGCTTTGCCTCCTTTTTTGCCCGTTTCGCTTCCTTCCTCCGTCTCCGTTCCTCTTTTTCTATCACTAGCTTCGGGTCTTCTGTTTTATCCTCGCTGGCTTCACCTGAAAGTTCTGATTTGATCTGTTTGGGCTCGGGTGTGAATCCTCTACGAAGGAGATGAGTACCAGTTGGATGCACTACATGGCGTCAGACATACAATGCTACAGCAAGCGCATCTGCCTCTGCTTCTTTTATTTTACGGATTTCTTCTAGTCGCTCAAATTCCGAGTCTTTTAAGTCACGATTATACCAATGCACATCCTTGTTTTTCTGCCAGCGTCCTGTGGGTGCGTTGATACTATGTCCCAAGTAATTCTGTGTAAAGTGGTTTATAATTGCATGTGATAGTAGAAAGAGACATACCTCTCTGTCTTTATCGGCAGAAACATCGGTCCATTTAAATTCAGCCTGTCCTCCTCGTGTTCCGCCTCGAATTGGTTCGTACATGGTTGTTCAAAAGAAAGCGATACTAAACTGTACGGCCCGGCATCCGGACAAATAAACTAGCACGCTGTTCTCGTTCAGGTTGAACCAGAACATTCATATGGTCAATCTTGACAATTCCAACGAGGTGAGATTCGCCTCTTTTTCGTCCAATCTAGTCTCTCACCTATACAATTCAGACGGTTTTCTATATCCCCTTCGAAGGAAGCGGTACGCGTCTTTCAGCGGAATGCCACCCTTTTTACAAGATTTATTGTCGTAGATGAGGAACAACCAGAGATCGGACCCGAAAAGTCAGAACTCGACGCTCTTGATGGACAGAAAATGCGCTGGGACGCGTACAAAACATCTTGGGTCAAGTGTTTGAACCGGGTTCAAGTGCGTCTTTGTCTCAAGCTTACAAGCGCGTTTATTCATTACTGTGTTGAAGATTAGGCTCTAGTACACACTCTGTACGAGCCCGTTGTCAAAGAAGTCGTCGAAAAAATTGAAATTGCATACGACTGTGATCCTGAAATCCTCTCAGCTCTTCCTTACCCAGAGCTTCCTGTCATTGCTGTGACCAGTGAATTTTTCTTGGTTCCCAATTGTCCTGCAAGTAGCTAAGTGCTCGTCGAACAGATCCGTCCACAGATTCTCTATTTCTATCCTCGGTAATATCTAAACTTTCCGACGAGAACCAACATATCGTTGCCCATCTCTATCCCTCCGACTGCTCCAACATTTCCAATGCAATGAAATCGATTATTTCAGGGTTTACATCCATCTCTGGGGCCTTTAAGGGGTCTTCCCGATCGCTTGCTTCATACGATATCGGCGTATTGGAAAGCTGGTATCAAGCCCAAGACGTACCCCCTAGCAAACTCGTGCTACTTCTCCACGATTTCGAGCAATTTGACCCAGGAGTTATTCAAGATGTCATACACGTGTGCAGGTACGTGCTGAAGCTTTACCGACTTTTGCTGATGCTGATACACTGCGATTCAGCCTTAATGTCCCTCGAATCCCCCTGATATTCCTCGTGTCTCTAAGTTCCTCCCAATCACCTTCGTCTTATTTTCACACCGCATACCCTCGTTCAACACTGAAACAACTTCAACTAAAGTCTGTGGTCGTTCCCGGTGGTCCACAGGTATTTGAGGACATCATCCTAAAGGTATGAACGCGTCCACCTTACCAGATTCCGTCTCTCACTTCCTTGGTTTCCTTCCACAGACATTTGTCGACCTTTCGTTTGACCCTGACGTTGTCTTAGGACCAGCAACTCTGGAGCATCTGACAGAATACGCCGCACGATTCAACCATTCCGTGGATGCACTTTTGAATATCTTTCAAGTGTGTCGCCAATTGTTTTTTTGTACTGTCCGACTAACAAATCTGCTCAGCTCGCGCATTTCAAACATTTCCTCTTAAACCCTCTCACCGCTCTCGTGCAGTCCACGCCATCGGCGATTGCACTCGAAGATACCGCATCTTCTACATTTTGTGATATTCTCATGACGAGGTTAAATGACTCGATGGAACTGGATTCTGATACCGAAAACCAGAACAACACCAAAACCATTCCAGTCTTGGACATGCCAAAGATAATCGACGGTGAACGAAATAAATTCCGCTCTCGCGTTCGGGAGATGCGTTTGAGTTATCGACTATTGCGGCTTATACACGAGTTTCTTCTCGCGCGAGGGTACAAAGGACTGGGCCCGCATTGGGGTGGATCCCCTTCAACCTTAAACGCCACACCGTTACCCACATCGACAGCATATCCACGTCTCCAAATTTTTATCGATCTTTTACAAAGAGACTCGTCGGAGAACTCTCAAGCGAGCAAAGACATTCGCTACGCCCGCATACTTCTGGCGAAACTGAAGCCAGAAGAATTGCGAGCGTTTTTGGATGATTTGATACAGTATCTTCTGGGATTACCTGACGAGGTGTTTGATGAATTAGATATATCGGATGTAGTAGGTGTGCTAGGGAAGTGGCTGGAAGAAGCCGATGCAGCGTATACGGTTGATGAAGACGAGAGCAACGATGTGGCTGTGAAAAAGTTGGCGGAACGACTGGCCAAGTGGATATCCGAGTATTTGAGGTACGTTTCATCTCAGTTGATATTAACGGTTGATGATATTTCGATTTCAAGGACATTGACCAACTCATTGGAAGAAGCTTCGCCTTTGTGGGATGTTTGGTATACCGGTATGGCACCATTTCCCTCTGAGGTTTGTGTATGTTGTGTTCTTCATCTGTCGCTACTAAAATAAAAATAACAGACCGTAAATCCTTCTGTCCGCGCTTCCGTTCTCGCCGGACTTTTACGACCTACTGAGTTTACTGAAGCTAATGACGTCGATGGGACTGGTTCAAAACCGAATGCTGATGAAGACGACGACTCACTATGGCGCCTCCCAGATACCAGCATCCTCTTCCACAGATACCTAGAAAGTGGGAAGATGATAAATGTCTATGATTGGTTTGAATCGTTCCATGCTGTACTTGGTCTTCAAAGAAGGGAGGAGGCCAAGGAAAAGGAAAAGAAAAGCAGCCCAAATACCCGGAAAGGAAGGGGTAAGAGTACTTCGCCTAAAAAACGTAGGACCGCTTTAAAGTCACCCGTCAAATTGAATAGCAAAGGAAAGGCTAGGGAGGTGACGCAGGAGGATGAGGATGCTGCGGAAGGGAGCAAAGATGATGGATTTGCCGATGATGAGAAATGGAAGTTGGTTGTTCAAGCCCGGTTCATTCGTGCGCTGCACGAACTGGATTTTCTGGGTTTTGTCAAACATACACGGAGGAAGCCAGATCATGTCCTAAGGACGGTTTTTGAGGTTTCTGAATGACCTTTCAACTCGCCAGTTCTGTTATATGTATATTCATTCATTGGAGTTTGTACCCGAGTTTAAAATTGTAGTGCTTTCAAGACTGCTCTTTTCAAAAAAAGTTAGTTGTTACACATACAATCCAATTAACAGTACCTGCAGTAAATAGATAAGATAATCATCATAGGCGCATGTCATACTATGTCATATACATCCATGATCACGTGCCTTTATTTTTTGCTATCTCCACGACGACTCGGACTCCGTCACTCCGGGCAAATTGGTCATACCGAGGCTCGCGTGCACCGCAGGTGCACGCGAAAGGCCCGAGGCCTATGACTCAAGACGGAAGCAAACCCGCCGAGGCCTCGGGCTTCAGGCTGGGCCAATAACTTAGTACCTATGCTAATAAGTAGAGCTAAACCATCCTGTGTTTACATATTTGAATGACTTGATATTGTTGCTCACATTTGTGACATTGTATATTAAGTTTCCTTGCTTTTTTGGCCCATGCCGTCAAATACTGTAACTGTATTTCTTCTGGTCCATCCTAATATCACTTCCCTGTTTCTGAATCTCTGATATCTTTTGGCTATTACATGCCCGCTTACACTAATAGGCTTATTTTGAGCTGTATAATATTTTATTGACTAAAGAATTGGTGAAGGCGTAAATTCGGCAAGTTGGGCGCTTATGCTACATTTTTGGCGGCCGGCTACGCCGGCACGGACTGAAATGATGAATACACTAATAAATGAAGTTTTTAAGTCGTACAAAGGCCTGGGAAGCATAGTAAGGTCCACCGTATATGAATACTTCTCTATGATAATGCCTTGCAGCAGTCAAAAAGATGGCTCCCGTGTGAGTTGGATGCGCAACAAGCTTTTACTCCGAGATAAGTGCTAGAGGCGCTTATTGGAGGATAAGATAGGGCGTGAGAATCGGCACATCGGCTTTGCGCATACATCCAATCTTGCCTCCGATTCTGTTATCTCGCTAGTCTTAAGTTTTCGAATTCTTTCACTTTACATGGCTCAACCCAAAGGCACTTTCAGACTCCTTAGAAGGTTCAGACCAACCGACTCTTCTTTTGAGCGCCAAACGAGACCCAGGAGAACCCATGCGGATCCAAATGTCGCGTCCGCTTACGCCAAGCTTCCTTTGAAGGCTAAGCTCGAGAAGAATAAAGAATTTAGGGATAACAATGATAATCGTCATATTCGTGCTGCCAACAAAGCCATTGCACAGGCACAACATGCAGCTGCCATTGCCAGCACTATTCCTGGTGGTGTTGTTCCTCGACGCGCCCCAGAGGCTGATGAAGACATCTCAGACATGGAATCAGATATCACCATTGATGAAGAAGTCTACGACGGTATCAGAACCTCCCCAGAACTCCTCAAAGAATTCCTTCCTTTCCTGGATCCTCACACAGTGGCTGCTATGCAGAAGTTGAATCTCGAAGAGGAATCATACAGATCAGGCAATTCAGCCTCAAGTGCCACTCGGGACACATCTCTTCTGTTGTCAGGCCCAGAGCCAGAGGTTCAGCTTGTTGTTTGCAACCCCTCCGACTGTCCCATCATCGTTTTTCCCGAATACTTCAAACTTACAGTAAGATTCGGCTACACCTATCCCCTTGCCTTTTTCTTTCCCGACACCATTGAAATCATTATTGCCAAAATGCACATGCTCAAGAGGTGTAGAGTTGAACACGATTCAGGAAAAGTCTCCATCCTCGACATTGACAATATGATAAAGAAGCTGAAGGATGAGAAAAGTGCAGGTCCTACAAATGATTTGGAATTGTCGTACACCCAGTGGTTTGAGGCTACGAATGTCCACTTTGCGTTTGAAGTGGAACGTTATGGTGACCCGAAATCTGCCCATCCGATGTTTATTAAACGTCACTACAACTTTTTCAAAAACCAGAAAGACTCGGAGAGACTTTTTCCTCTCTGGTTACCTCACAAAATTGACATCAGGATGCATCACTTTGGGCACAACGAGGATTTTAGCAACAGCAAGTACAAGGCTATCTGGAGCCGGGTGCTTGCGGCAGACGATGCTCATACCATGCTTGATTCATACAACCTGAATTCCTGCATTTCTGCTTCCCTCGCAGGTTCGATTTCGGCAAAAAGCGACCTTCCACCACAACCGTCCTCCTTGTGCAAAGATTTCCCGTCTAATTCCACCTCAACAAAGCACTTTCCAGACAGCACCGGCCCTCACTTCCAGAGCCGTGGTGCATCGGTTGTGGAAGGAACAGTCACAAACTGGGAGACAGGAATGCAGACCATGGTCCCTTCCCATTCTGCGATTATTCTGGCAACGCCCTCATTGCAAGAACGTCTCAAAGCAGGACAGAGGGTTTGTGTTCAATTCAACACCCTTATGTGTTGCTCTTACAGCACCTGCCATAACCAACACTTGTGTTCGTTATGCAGAGGCGCCCACAGCGCTCGTGAACGCCACGCCTCCTGCTCCTGCAAAACCACCTAACCTGTTTATCGACTTATCTCTGTCCACCGCTTTGCCTTTCTACGATTTTGAATCCAGCTTTATTCCTCGTTCGCCTGCACCTGAAGCCTCTCCTGAAGACATCAAAGTTTTTCATCGCATTGTTACTCTGTACAGCGCCTCTGCTTTTGAGTCTGAAACTCATGCAGTTTAATCTTTCTTATCAATTTCCCCTTCTTGTCCGGTACCTCACCAATGGTTTTCCTTTGGGCAATATGCCTTGTCTTTCCAAAACTGTGATCATTCCTAACCACCCTTCGGCAACTATTCACAAAGACATTGTCAACAATTTCATTTCCTCAGAAGCGGCTGCCAATCGCATGTCAGGCCCTTATACACAGGCAAAACTCAAATGTATTCTTGGCGCCCCTTTGTTTCAGTATCTTTCCTCGTGGTCAAAGCAGACCAGGGTCCAGGAAAACCATCGAAGTTCCATATTTGCAACAACACTTCCAAAGGTGGTTTTGACGAAAGATGGCAGCTGGCTCGACAGTATTAATTCTTTCGTTGAGAAGGACAAATTTCCTACTACTTTTGATACCGCTTCTCAAGTCGCAAACTTAGTGAGTTACTTTACAATATTTCTTTTCCTCTGGCTACAAAAACCCTACCATGACATGCATTTGTGATATGATATGATATGACATGACATGATATGCAATTATAACATGGCCTTCAAATATATTTGTTTCCCGAAAATCACGCTACATGATATGATACTGACTTGAAATGATATAAAGATCACATCGGCTCCTCTTGGTGCTCAAGCTTGCACTATGGATATCATAAAATTTCATTGCACTATCCCGATTGACCCCCATCATAAGCCTTATTTGGTTTCCCAAGATCCTCAGGGTAACTTTTGGCTGAACCATGTCACTGGTTTTGGTTATGCCCCTGCTAGTAGTAACGCGGGAATGGTCTCTGCTGCTGTGCATGAAATCTGGAAAGCTAAAGGCGTCTACCCTATTGTCAAAATCAAAGATGATTTGGCTGTTTTTAGAGTTCCAAATAAAAGGTTTTCTTACAACTATGACCGTGAAGAAGCTCTCCAACGTATCACCAACCTTGGATTCCCTTGGCATCCTCCTGAAAAGAAAGGTGACCCTTTCTTCATATTTGTCTTCACTTTCATCAGTTTACTATGGGATATCCCAAAGATGCACGTTTCTCTTCCAGCAGAGAAGCACCTCAAATATATCCATTGCATAGATTCTTTCCTTCGTCACCACGAGAAATCTAAAGCTCCTCTCAATGCGGTGGAATCGATACATGGCACAGTTTCCTATGCTATATTTGTCTATAGGGAAGGTAGCTCCCACCTACCCACTATTTCGAATTTCCTTTCCAGTTTCAAGGGTCGCAAACAGGAAAGTGGTAAATACCTCACCAATTCTATTGTTCGCGAACTCAAGTGGTGGCTCAATACCCTCCAAAACCCATCCTACTTCTGCCAACTATGTCCCCGCGGCTCCCTTTCCAACCTCGGCATATTCGCAGATGCATCCACAGACTGGGGTATAGGTATCTGGATTCAAGGTAAATGGTCGGCTTTCAAGCTTTTGCCAAACTGGAAAATTGAAGGTCAGAATATCTGTTGGCTCGAGACGATTGCAATTGAAATAATTGCACTATATCTTGAAGCTGTTGGCTTCAAAGATCTTTTCCTTCTCATCTGTTCTGACAACAATGGTACTATTGGCGCTATGGACAAAGGCCGTAGCCCAAATCATTGGATAAACCTTTCCATCTGTCGGACTTATGCTATCCTGTCCTCACTCTATATCAAACCATATCTGGTTTACATTGAATCGGCTCAGAATCCGGCTGACCCTCTATCGCGCGGGATATTGGGGTGCCCAGAATCGAAGCTTGACTCTCTCATACAGCTCCCTGATGAGCTCATTGATATATTTGTTCATGTCTAGGTTTGTCAAATATCATATACATATATCCCCTCCTGACTTTTGTTTCCTAGTACACCTTTGATTCCTATGCTAGTATGTCCTGGCGTGAGGATAGATGCTCCGCATGTATCTATTCCTTGAACAGTTTTCCTTTACGACTCTGACCTTTACAATTCCCCATCTACACACTCTTTCATGGCAATGGTCCCTAAACCACCTATATCCATGACATATAAATCCACCTCTGCTTCCCACTACTCTCACTCATTATATGACTCACCACTTTATGAACCAACATTCACTCCCACCCCACCCAAGAGTCCTCTCCCATTGTCAGCCGGCCCCTCTCACTCAATTGTACCAGTTCACCCTCAACCTTTTGCTCTTGCCACCAGAAAACCCTGGAAAGGTGACTCTGTCACTCCTAGCAGTTTTCGCCCAAATGTTCGTGCTATCGATCGTATTCATGCCTGGAAATCACCATTCACAATTGCCAAATATACCAGTAATATCTCTAAATACCCCTCAGAGGTCTTGGCATTGGGCGAAAAAGCTATGAGCGAAGCTTTAGTTGACGTTTCAAAATCTTCTTACACTGCCGGTCTACTTCATTATACCCAGTTTTGTGACAATTTCAAGATTTCCGAAGAGCTCCGTATGCCGGCTGGCAAAGAGCTGGTAACAGGTTTCATCGGTTACAACCTTGGGAGGGTTTCAGGTGGCGCAGTAAAAAATTGGCTTTCTGGCCTCCGGGCCTGGCATGATCTTAATGGAGCTCCCTGGCCCTCAGAATCTAGGATGATTCGTTTTGCCCGTGCCGGTGCACGGAAAGCAGGTAGTCACCATCGCCGTCCAATGTGAAATCCCATTACCCTGTCGCATATGCTCGCACTCTATATTGCTCTAGACTTTAATATTCCTTTTCACTGTGCCATCTGGGCCATCGCTTGTATTGCTTTTTGGGGATGCAGAAGACTCGGTATGGAACATATAATATTTTTATAACTCAGCATCCCTTTAACATTCCTTAGGCGAACTTACTGTCCCTTCCCAATCAGGTTTCAATCTCAAGTTCCATGTCGCTTGCAATACTCGCCTCATCTTTACCTCTAACCCCGATGGTACCCCCTGAGCAGTCAACTTTCAGATTCCTTGGATGAAGACAACAAAGGAACTTGGTGCTTCTGTTACTGGCACAGCCCAGCTAACACAATTCATTATGTTTTGCCCTTTCTTGGCGATGAAGAAACATCTTACTGTTAACGCTACTGTACCCTTGCATTTCTCCCTCTTTGGTTTCATCGATAATCGAGGTATCGCTCAGCACATGACGAAAGCTTCTTTCCTCAAGTTCTGTGATGCAATTTGGAAAGGCGCTGGCCTAATGAATGTCCATGGTCATTCTTTCTGTATCAGCAGCGCAGTCGAGTTACTTATTGCTGGTGTTCCTCCAGAGGTGGTCGCTGTTATCGGTGGTTGGACCTCTCTAGCTTTCCTTATCTACTGGCGCAGATTCGAGGAAATTCTTCCTACACATATTCTTAAAGCTTATGATTCGAACCAAATTTCTCGTTTAAAGACTACATTAGATGATTTCAAGAAGGCTCACAAGATTTCTGATTCAGTCATTGATGCCTGCATTAATGGTATCATTATTGAAGACTTTGAGTAATTGTTTACTTATTTTCTTGCTCGTTCTAGTATTAATTCCCAGTAAAAAGCCGCACTGGGTTGATCTGTGCTTTTATATTGAAAAGTGGCAGATTTCTGGGCAGCAGCTGTGAAGCGGTTGAGCTCTGTTAATCTCGGTCTATCTCGGTCTATCTCAGCTCTGCACAGTGTTGGGCTGATGCCCATTTCATTCAATTATGGCTTTCAATACATAAGCTCAGCATGAGTTTTCACTTCCACACTGGGCAGGGCCGAGACTGGCTGAGGTTGGCTGGATTTATATGTTGATCAGCCTGGTGCCCAGAAATCAGCCACTTTTCAATATAAAAGCACAGACAAACCCAGTGCAACTTCTCACTGGGATTAATTCCTTTGTTATCACATTCCCAAAACACAATATGATCTGTTTGGCTAAATGGTTTACACGGTAGTGCTCCCCGGCTGTGTTCAACGCCGGCCCTGACTGTCCCCGTAGGTCAACGGTTCAATCCATCCCTAGGGTAAAATTTGTGTCTTCTGCGCATATCTCTTATTCACGTACCATTTTTCTTTATCCTAACCGCAGAGCCATAGCTCTGTCTGGGTTTTTGGCCTTTCCACCCGTTCTGTTAGGCAGAGCTTTGGCTCTGTTTGGGACGGAACGTCCACGGGCGGGAACGCGGGGCCAAGCCCCAGCCAAACCACTCAAGCTAGCATTGGTCATTGTAGCTAAATATCCCTTTATCTTTCTATTATATTTATCTTACATTTTCGATGATCCAGCCAGCTAGCTTATACGTTGGGATTTCCTGTCACGGGGTGGCCTGAGCCAGAATCGGTCTTAATCGGTCAAATCGGTCCTTTCGGTTTTGATCGGTCAAATTGGTCTGACCAATTTAGTCTCGGTTTGGCGGGGCAGCCTTACTCCGAGAGCAAAATAGATTCACGTGACCCTAGCGGAGCGCCTATCTTAAAGTTATTGCATGCACACGGGCCGTGTTTGCGGCTTATCGGCATGCGCGGCCCGTCGTGGAATGAAAAAATCAAAACGCGCTTCCACTTGACTGACAATGTTCGCCACGCTGCGTCGCTGCGCGCAAGTGGTTTCTTCCGCTTCAAAATCTTCTGCAACTCCGTTTACTATATCCAGAGTTCGCCATTCCAAAGGCTCGTTGCGTCGGGTCTCTGATGATGGTTTATTCCAAATATATAAACCTATAACTCCCGGGCTGCGACACTTGAAACGACCTTTGAATCCTCACCTGTACGCTGGACGCCCTGTGAGACTTCTCACGTATCCTTTGCGAAAAAGTGGTGGTCGAAACAACACTGGACGGATTACTGTCAGACATCGAGGCGGTGGACATCGACAGAGAATACGAGTTGTTGATTGGAAGAGGGAAGAAGGAGGTGTTTGGGATGTTGTACGCATTGAATATGACCCAGGCCGTAGTGCGCATTTGGCACTTATTAGAAGGAGGTCAGAAACACAAACAACGGAGACAGAGACAAAAACATTAACACCTGGCTGGGCGTATATTCTGGCTACAGAAGGCATGCGCGCAGGAGACAGCGTGCAAAGTTTCCGCTCCGGGATACCCCCAGACCTTGTTCCAGGCTTAAACCTGTCGCCTCCTTCTACGAAAAAAGCGCGTTCAGAATCATTTTCTATTGAAGATAACGAGGCAGACACGGAATCCTCCCTTGCGCTTGGTATTTTCCGCGCATTGACGCTCAAATCGGGTAACGTTCTACCTCTGGCGCTTATTCCTCCGGGAACTGTCATTCACAACATAACTTTGACCCCCACTGGTCCTGCGCGTCTCGTTCGCAGCGCAGGAACCTCTGCCCTCGTTGTCGCACACGAAAGCGCTGCACAGTCACCATCTCCTGATCCAACGCTTTACACTCAGGTTCGTCTTGCCTCGGGTGAAATTCGTCGTATTCTCCAAACTGCTTTTGCCACTATCGGTACTGTGTCCAATCACTTGTGGAAAAACCGTTCGCTTGGGAAAGCTGGTAGAAGTCGTTGGCTTGGATGGCGTCCTGCTGTGCGTGGTGTAGCCATGAATGCAAAGGACCATCCACATGGTGGTGGCCGAGGTAAAGGAAAAAGTAACAAGCATCCGGTTAGTATTTGGGGATGGGGCACGAAGGGTACCAGGACGAGGAAGCCTGGGCCAAAGGGGCCAAAGAATAGCAATAAGCTGGTCGTAAAGGAGAGACCAAGAGGTGTTGAGAGGAGGAAGATCTAGACAGCAAAAGTATTATAACCTGTCCATTACATCAATTAGAGCCTTGTGTCCGGTCCGACATGGGCCAATTCTTAAAAGCGTGACGCAACGCGACTTGTCGTTCAATGGCTTTTTCCATTACAGTCTCTGCTGCAGCAAACCGCGCACCTACGTTTGCGCGGAAATCATTCCCTTTAACGGTTGAGACTTCTTTGGAAGACACAGTAGAAGACGTCAAGAAAAAGATTCAGTCTAAAATTCCAAAGGTTCGTCTGCTGTACACCGTGTCTTGCACCGTGTATGATTTCAGGTCTAATTCGTCCCTCAGTTTTATGCTTCCAGACAACGTCTTTCACTCAAATCTGAGAAAAAAGCTCTTTCTGATGAGGCCAAACTGGCAGATATTAGTGTCTCCTCTGGGTCAGAACTTGAAGTGAAAGATTTAGGTCCGCAAGTCGGGTGGAAGACTGTCTTCGTGGTGGAATATGCATGTCTTCAGCGAACCTTGTCTTGTTGGCTTGAAACTCATGCAATTGCTAGGCTGGTCCTCTTCTCATTCACCCAATCTTCTACTATCTACCGCGCCTTTTCTACAGTACGGACGTAGTACACAGTGATTTACAAAGGTCTGCGGTTTGAACAACTGGCCGTGCTTAATCTCAGAGTCATGTCGGGTTAGAATGGTGTTCGCGATGGTTGAAGCTCATTTCGGGAAACGAATTCTGGAAACGCTTTTGTGAGCTTCTCCATTCCTACCTGAGAAGCCGTTCGCTCACCGTATTTAATAGTGTTCATCGTTTTTCGCATGGGACAATGCCCCTACTCAATATCTTCAAAAAGTATGTGGAGATCTTGTTGTTTTGATTGTGTCTAACAACTGCTGGTTAGCTCGGCTCACTACCATATATTATCTGGTGCGTTTGGCCTTGATGGGATTTATGTACCTTCCTCAAAGTGTACTCTAGGTGTCTTTTTAGCTTTCGACTTGTATCGCCCTGTGTTTTCTGCCTCCTCGATGCATATCAAAGGTACGATAAGGAACGACCAGCAATTCCTTTGGATTTGTGCTGGTCTTTGGACGGTATGGCTTTCCTTTTCTTTATTAACCCTTGAATGTTAAGAAACTGGGTAGTTCTTCGAGTTGTCAAATCTTAGTACCCATCTCCATCTTCGCTCTCTTCGTCCTGCCGGCACGAAAAAGCGCGCGATCCCCAACGGATATGGATTTGGATTCGTGTCGTGTCCAAACTACTTTTTCGAGACGCTGGCATGGGCAGTTGTTTGTGCCATGACCGGGAGTTGGGCTGGTGAGTTTCTTAGCTGCGTAGCTAAAGACTCCTTGACTAGAACCATTATAGCATACGTTTTCACGGCCGTTGGTACTGGTCAGATGATTGTTTGGGCTTTGAAGAAGCATGCTGCGTACAAGAAGGAGTTTGGTAAAGCGTACCCCAGGCGAAAGGCTATGATACCTTTTATGATTTGATGCTGTAGTCATATCCTATCTCAAAAGGCCGCGACTTGGCTACCTTCATGGTGAACTTGCGAAAAGATTAGAGTCCAGAAAGCACTCGCTTTATTGCTGTGCTATTTTCGGTGCGTTTCCTATTACTATATAGCCATGTATGATAAATACTGGTTTGTAAAGAAGGTCGAGGTAGGTTTGTATCACGCCTAGTACAACTGATAAATGAGAATTTGTACAGCTGGATGAGAGCGGCAGCATACCCAAATACTATGGCTCAATCAATCACTCAAGGAAAGCGCAAGTCTGGTAATCGTTCTGACAACACCCATCCTCACAGGCTGTGAGCGAACGCGTCAGAACTCGGGGTTTCTTAGCCACGATAAAAAGAATACGTACTACCGCTGTACATCATGTTGCCCGAAACGCACCAAGTGCATGTGGTGGACGAGGCAACACCTCCACAAACAGCTTTACGAGTAGCCAGGACACTCGCGTCTGACCCGTCTGCGATGGGTGGGCCACCAATCTTTCCACACATGGGGTTATACAGAGCAGAAACCAGCATGGTCTTGGAGGCAAGGATTAAGAGGAAAATCTTGTACATGATGATGTCTAGTGAAGTGGGACGTGAAATTTAGATGAAAGATGATTTATACGCTCCTGTCCTGCGATACACATCTTGCCGCTTGGTTTCAGCCCCACACTGGCTCTACATAGATACTTGATGAGCCCGGCAAAAAATCAGAATAGGCTTGAATTTACTTGAATTTACTTGAATTGCTGAGACTCGTCACTATGTACGGTCGGGGCCAAAAGTTACCTGTGAAACGATCCGGCGTGGATCCGACGAATTCAGGTTGAACATACATGTTACTAGTTATTGCTATTTATTAGCCACAGTCAATGATTCGCACTAATGATTTAGAAGTAATTCACAACGCTTGCTCGAGTCTGCTCGAGTACTGAAGAAAAGATTAATTGGGACGGGCTCCCCGAGTTTCAACGGCGTCAGGATAAATATTAATGAAACCTGGTAGCTCAATACGCAAGGCGTGCTCAAGACTTTGGCCCTAAGCTTTAATGCTTGTAATGTAGTCCCTCTGCAGCGGTAATTACCTATGCCTGCGGCTGTACTATACGCTGAAACGCAAAGCAACTGTTAAGGACCCTAAGGCAGTCCCCTTTATTACAGTAGTATTGCAGTCTTATTATGATTATGAATGTATGCGAGAAACAAAATCGTTATCAGGTCCACATGGTGGCTCAATACTTGTCCGTATTCGTCCGTATTCGTCTGCCGCATTTTGCGATGCCGTCACCGGCCGCGGGGTCAGGGGATCGGATCTTAACTCCAATCTTACTCTTCTTATCTTGCGTTCTCCTGCTCGCTGTTCCGTACGACGAGCAAAATATTATCACGGATATTGAAGCCTACAATGTCATACGCTTCAAATTCTTCACCATCCGGTCAATCTACGGTAACCGAAGATGAAGAAGACTGGGAAGACTATGTTAAAGGAGGGTATCATCCAGTTCATCTGGGAGACGAGTTCAGTGATGGACGCTATAAAGTTGTGAGGAAACTGGGCTGGGGACACTTTAGTACTGTCTGGCTTGCTTGGGATGCAAGGTATGTCGCATTTTTCCTGATATGCAATATCTAAATTCTCTTTTACAAAAGAATGAGCCGTCATGTCGCACTCAAAGTGGTCAAATCAGCTCCTCGGTACACGGAGACGGCTTTGGACGAAATAAAACTACTGCAGAGGCTCATCACAAGTTCTTTTCCAAATCCCTCACCACAGTCCTCTTCAAATTCTTTGTCTCCTTCCCTCCTTCATCCAGGCCGTTCGCACGTAATCTCTTTCCTAGATCATTTTCGGCATAAAGGGCCCAATGGAACACATATCTGTATGGTGTTTGAGGTTTTGGGAGAAAATCTTTTGGGCTTGATCAAAAGACATCAGAGTAAAGGTGTTCCGATGGGTCTAGTGAGGCAAATTGGAAAACAGGTAAACACCCGTTTTGGACGTATTATCTTGTTTCTGACCTGGGGTAGGTTCTTCTTGGTCTGGATTATATGCACCGGTGTTGTGGTGTTATTCACACTGACCTCAAGCCGGAAAACGTCTTGATTGCGATCCAAGATGTGGAAGGGATAATTAGAGCCGAGTTGGACAAGGCAAAAGGTGCCTAAAATCTGTCAATTTGGGTTTTCTCTGATTGACTGATTTTGTCTGCCCAGATCTTCCTGCTTCTTCACAAGGTCGCATTATCGGCGTGCCTCCATCGACAGGCCGTGGTGGAAATCAAACACCGCGTACGGAATCCCTGGTCATTACTTCCAGTCAACCACTCCCGTCGCCTTCAAGTTCGTTTGGGAGCTCAAGTTTCCTTGCTGGTTTGGCCAACGCTGGTGGTGTTCTGCCCAAATCTGGTGCGGCCAACACCTCGTCCGGTTCAGGCTTTGACAAGTATGCTTTTGGCATGTCCAGGCTTGACGGTAATGGTGGAACAGATAAAGACTTGGCTGACGGAGTAGGAAACGTCTCATTAGCGAAAGACCCAGAAGGCGATGATGGAGATGTCTTGGAGTTTTCTACCAAAAGATCAACGAATAACAAGGCGTCGGTATCATTATTGACGCAGCAAGCACCGTCAAAATCCAACTCGAATGCTCATCCACCTGCTGAGCCTATTTTAAATGCATCTCAACTTCCCATCACCAACGATGCCATGTCTACGGTTTCTGCATCTGTTTCCGCTATGATTGAAGGTGTCAACGGAGGGACGGCTGGCGTAGCGGATGCAGAGGAAACCATCACGGTCAAAATTGCCGATCTAGGCAATGGTGTGTACTCTTGGAAAGCACCTGGCTATCTAACAAACTTTCTTTTAATTAGCAACCTGGGTCGAACACCACTTTACAGATGACATCCAAACCAGGCAATACCGTGCCCCTGAAGTAATACTTGGCGGCAAGTGGGGTACCAGTGCGGATATGTGGAGCTTGGCTTGTGTTGTGAGTACCTATACTTGCTCACCCACTCTGTGGGTTTATGACCTCCGTTTGGGTTAAATCATGTGGCTGGCTCCTCTCATTCCATCATTTTGTATAGTTGTTTGAGCTCATAACGGGGGGTGACTACCTATTCGATCCGGCAAGTGGGTCGCGATACTCAAAGGTATACCTCCTTTTCTTCTGTCGAGCAATCACAAGCTGATTATCTCTGCGCCCTTTCTTTTTTCCCATAAACTTTGTTCTTTCGGGGATCGTTTCAGGACGACGACCACATCGCCCAAATTTTGGAACTAATGGGAGCGCTTCCATCTTCTTTAACGATGGGCGGAAAGTACAGTGCGGAGTTCTTCACTCGCAAAGGTATGTTTCTCTCTTGGCGATTCCCACATGCTAAACTTACGCCTTTCTACAGGTGATCTCCGCCACATATCCAAACTCCGTTTTTGGCCACTTCATTCTGTCTTATCGGACAAGTACCTTTTCCCTTCCGCCGCTGCCTCACAGCTGGCTGGTTTCTTGAATCCGATGCTTTGTAGCAGTCCGGAAAAAAGAGCTGGTGCAAGGGATATGTTGGTCTTCGGCTGTGGATTGACGGCAGGTGGGCTCCTTTCAAACTTGATAATGACGGTCAATACTTACATCTTCGGCCATAGATTCAGCACCAGTGCAAGCCTACGATGAAAACACCGAGCTAGAGATCAGCCCAGATACAGCGTTAGCGGTTACAGCGAACGCGCTGGGCATCTCAACTGCTTATCCGCTGCCTTCAGCCATTTCAGGATCATCCCCGTCATCCCATCATCATTCTTCGTCTTCGTCCCACCAGTCTCAATCCCATTCACCGTCTAGCACTTCCAATGGCCTTGGTTTCCCATTCCAACTGTCACCTTCGATACCTTCTCTTACGTCTCCAGGCTCCGCCTGGCTGGCAGGGATGGTAGTCCAGGGTGAAGTGGATGTTTTGGAACGGTTGACGAGGTTGCGGAAAAAAGCTAGAGAGGTCAATGGGCAAGCTGTCAGAAACCGGAGTCGATCTTCAGAAAGCGGAAAAGAGAATGTACAAAGGGGAAGGTCGTCGGAAACCGGAGCAGATAGAACCAGAGGACGGACGAAAACACCAACACCATCCTCACCGGCCCCAGCATCGTCATCGTCGACAGTCACCGCGCCTCCGAAAACGCAACATACTGTCCCGACTGTGACCGAGGATATTGAAGATGAAACTCCTCATGCTGATCCCTCGATGGGAGCAACAGCCGCTAACGCGTTAATCAACTCCACCTCGGCTTCACATTCTACTGCCACAGAGGCGGCACAAGCTGCTAAAGCTGCCGTTACTTCTCAAGAGCAAGCAGAGGTCGATGCAATGAAACCAGTGGGAGAAGCCTTCAATGCAGATGATGACGTAGATATGGAATCGGCTGCACCCTCTCCTACTAAGCCATCTTCGTTGTCTCCAGCACCGAACAACGACTCGAAAGATATTGCTCCAAAATTGAATGCAGCACCCACTACTGGTAGTGGAGGTGGACGAGGGAGCGCGCGAGGGGGTGCAGGGGGTGCCGGAGGTAAAGGGAGAGGAGGCAAAGGTCGAGGGAGAGGAAAATAGCACCTGGGTTAACGGAGAGGATTACGAAGCGGCATGCACTTGTATAGAGTAAATTACGCTGAGTGTGATACATAGACCAGTGTTGGTGTGGATGCGGGGATCATCTCATATATCATTTGCATAGTATACCATAAGCATGTGTAAGTAGTAGTCGTTGTACTTAGCTTTTCTTTTTCACCTCAACTTTTTTCAATGGTCCTCTTGTGCGACCAAAAATCAAAAAATGATCGTACCGTTCAGCAAGTACAACATATTATAGCACTGTAAAGCAATCTGGTACTTTTGAGGGGTGATAACGCGTCCTTCAAACGACGTCCATCTTATCTGCGTTCTGTCCCTGTATAATATCACTACCAATCTCTTCCACCAAGAGACTTCCTTGCTGTTCTTTTAACCATTGTACGCTCCTCCCAGGATCCATAAAGCAGCCGTACGCCCTTCGGAGGTCCTCCACCTCTACCACCTCTGAGCCTCCGCCAGTATTTTTCATTCGCCGGCGTGCAACTACCTGACTGACGGCAATCAGGCCCAACGCGTATCTCATTCCAGCTTCTCCAGCAATTTGTACTAACAACTCCTCTGCGTCGGCTCCGACTTCCACGTCCTCCTCCTGGCACCGTATTTTGATAATCTGGCGAACCTCCTCTGGAGCGTACTTGCTCGTTGCTACAATCAATACCCTGTCTAGTAGGTCCGGAGGAAGTCCATGAGGCCCTCGCATTTCTGTTCCTCGGATACGCGCTATACCCCGGTTGGATGCCATGACAACTAGAGGAGCGAGTTCACCCTCCAACGCACGGTTAAGAAATGAGAAGCATTCCATATCCAACATATGCACTTCGTCGATGAAAAGAACACCGGTCACTAGTTCCGCTTTGCCTTCTTCTCTCCATTCTCCGACCTTGACGTCGATTTGGGCACGAAGTGGTGCTGCGACCTCACCTGTGTCTCCTGCAAACAAAGCAAGAAAACCCTGGGTACGGGAGTTAATGATATCGATTTCGTGCAAGGAGACAGTGTGCGTGGTTGTGCGACGAGTGAGGATTTCGCCTGAGGGGTAGGAAGGAAGGTAGTGGAGGGAGAAAGAAGGGAGAAATCCCGAGAGTGAGAGAATGATCGACCGAGTTTGGTTATACGCCCGGAGGATTTAATTATGGATATGATATCGCCTGCAAGAACCTGAAAGGATAATCAGAGTCTCTTCAATATGCTAAGAAGTGCTTCGTATACCTTTTCTTTGGTCATTTCATCAATCATCTTTCCACCCATTTCATACACAGTCTCCATATCTGTCGTCTTCAAAATGACTCGGCCTGATTTACCACTACCCGTGATTCCCCTCTCTACAACAATCTCTACAACCTCACCTTCAACGACTTCCTCTTCCTCCCTGATCCGTACACCGATACTACGCCTCAGAGCTTGCGTCAATGCCTCTGTTTTGCTCATACTCAGCGAATATACTTCAGAAGCGGTTATGGTGGTAAAAGGAACATCGGGGCCAAGGGTAGCCGCCATTCCACGCGCAATAGCGGTTTTCCCCGTCGATGGAGGACCAGCAAGAAGGATTGCACGTCCTGAAAGTCCAGGAGCCGTGGAGACAGTAGTTGAAGCGGAAGAAAAGGATGATGGTGAAAGCATACGAAGGATGACTCCAGCAGCTTTGCGTGCGCGTAACTGGCCAACCATTCCTAAGAAAGAATGAATAAAACTTTTGGAAGTCATAGTCGTTTAGTCTGTTACCTTGAGAATTTGGTCTTGGTTCCAGTCTATCATCCAAGCCGAGGCCAGTGATATGAGAGTGCACACCGATACGCTCCATTCTCGTTGCTTCGCGCAACTCGGCTGTCCCCGTCGTTATTCCAGCGCCAATATCCATTTTGTTGTCGACGGAGTTCAAGTTCAAAGGCGCGTAAATTATGGCAGGAGACAAGCGCCGAGCATAAAAAGGCAATGATTTCTCACCATATTTTTTTTTCAGCCATGCTTCCAGATCGATTTGTCAATGTGAACTGTTCACGACTACGATCTCTTTGCCTTGTACCGTTGTTCAAGGTCAACTTTTCTCCCTTTTCCACAAGTGCTCTTCGCTACGCCAAAGGAAAAATGCCTCCCAAAAAAGCTCAAGAAACTAAAAAAGCTCTCCTTGGACGGCCTGGTAACAACCTCAAGATTGGTATCGTAGGTTTGTTCAGTCGAGATCTAGCGTGAATGTACGTTGTGGACGAACTCTCTGCCCTAGGTGTACCTAATGTAGGTAAATCCTCATTCTTCAACGCGCTCTCCAACACCAGTACGTGGCACTGTTTTCTTAAATTTTTGTTTTCTTATAACATTTCTAGGTCTCGGGGTGGCTGCGAATTATCCCTATGCAACAATCAACCCCGAGGTGCGCCGGCAAGGCCCGGGCAATTAACCTCTTTGTTCATGTTGTTGAATCCATCATAACCAGGAAGCTCGGGTCCCCATCCCAGATGAACGTTTCGACTGGCTTTGCGAGACTTACAAACCGGTTTCCCGTATTCCGGCTCATTTAACTTGCATTGATATTGCTGGGCTGACCGCTGTAAGTTTTCTACAGCTCTTCTTGGTGGGCGACAAGCCTAAATTATTTTTTTTCAGGGTGCGTCGACTGGTGCTGGTCTTGGAAACGCCTTTCTTTCACATGTCCGAGCCGTCGACGGTATTTTCCAGGTAGTCCGTGCTTTTGATGATGCCGAAGTCATACATGTCGAGGGTGATGTCGATCCCTGCCGTGATATGGACATCATCCAAACCGAACTCCGTCTCAAAGACATTGAGTGGGTGGAGAAGCACCTCGATGGCATGAAGAAGACTACTAGGGCTCTTGGCAGCAATAGTCTTGCGGACAAGGCGAAAAAGGAGGAAATCGTGAGTACAATCTTTTTTCTTGCAAATGATTTGATCAACTCAAAACGAATCAAGGCTACCATCGAAAAGGTCTACAAAGTCCTTACCGTTGACCAGAAAGATGTTCGTAAGCACGATTGGACAGGCAAAGAGGTGTGTTTTATTTCCTGCCGGTCTGATGATGAAAAAGAGCTATACGCTCGAAACCCAGCTCGTCGAGGCGGGAGTAACGCCCCAAATGCCTATGAGATGTTGTTTTCTTGCTGAATATTCTGTCCTTCCCACTGCCGATTGTTAACTATGAATGCTATTTTTTTTTATAGGTAAATCCATGTTTGTTTTCGGCTTCAATCATATTGCTATATTGCATTCTTGTGATGATAAAGAGCGTAAGCTCGATTAACCCAGCTCTTCGAGGCGGGAGTAACGCCCCAATCATGCCTATGAGAACCTACTTGTTCTGACTCGCTTCGTCTTTCTTTATCTTTGATAACTTGACTGATGCTTTGTTCGTTTTCTAGGTGATTATTCATGTCCTCGTCGACTTTAATACCTATTCTTTCTCTCACTCTTCTTTTATTTCTTTGTATGTTGATAAAGAGCGTAAGCTCGATTAACCCAGCTCGTCGAGGCGGGAGTAACGCCCCAATTATGCCTATGATATCATTTTCCATCTGAATTCCTGTCTTCATTTTACTTTCTTTCCTTTCTTTTCTTGCTCGACTCACTCATTTTCTTTTCGCTCTTAGATTGACGTTGTCAACACCTTGCAACTGCTTACTGCCAAACCGGTAACTTACCTGGTCAACCTCAGCGAGAAAGATTACATAAGGAAGAAGAACAAATGGTGAATCTTTCTCTCAGTCGCAGTTTCTCTTATTCTAATCTCTGCAGGCTCCCCAAGATTAAAGCATGGATTGACAGCAACAATCCGGGCGACCCACTTATTCCTTTCTCAGTTGCCCTTGAGGAGCGCCTTGCCACAATGTCAGACGAGGAGAAGATCGAGGAGCAGAAAAAAGTTGGTGCACAGAGCGCGCTACCGAAGATCACCCATGCTGGTTATGCATGTTTGGAAGTGAGTTTTACCTTGTTGCATGTTAACAGTCTGCTTACCGTTCTCTAGTTGATCCGTTACTTTACCTGTGGACCTGACGAAGTCCGAGCATGGACTATTCGGAAAGGAACCAAAGCTCCTCAAGCTGCCGGTGTCATTCAGTAGGTGCGGCTGGGTCATCTCGATAGGGTACTGATTCTTTATCCAGCTCTGACTTCGAGAATAAATTCGTGTGTGGTGAAATAATGGCGTATGCTGACTTGAAAGAACATGGATCTGAACCTGCGGTGAAAGCTGCTGGAAAGCTCAGACAGCAGGGTAAACCATACGAGAGTGGGTTATTTTTTTTGGATTTGGATTTTGCTAATTTCTTGTCGTTCAGTGGTTGATGGCGACATTGCGTATTGGAAATCTGGCGCGTAGACTTTTAGCACATAATAGTTGTATCTACTTGCATGTATCCCTTTGAAAAAGAGAACTGTATTACAATCTGCTGTTCAAGGATGAAGGTCGCGTTTGAAATGAACTACTACCACCACTGTAAACATATAGAAATGAACTTCAAGAAGCTACAGTTAACGGGCGAACGACATGTGATGGTTAGGGCCTTTGTGGGCAAGAGCATACAAGGGCTGGTGTGCTCTTCTTCGCTTTCGTTGACCTTGATTGTTCCGAGAAATGTACCCTTGAAGCCTTCATTTGACGCCATGCGACTGTGGCTCTTTCCTACGCTGCGGCCATGATCTCTGACGACGATGGAGACTGCCAGGGCTGCTCGCTAAATCCTTCTACTTAATCCGTCGACAGCTTTTTGGTTCCGCTGTTCTCTTCTCCGACACTACTCCTTACACAACCATACTCTGCTCCGACTCCCTTAATAATTCAGTTCAACAGAAATTCAGAATATTTATTTCTTCTGTACAGAACTGGCGGTCGTGAAGGATGAAAATTTCTGTGGAATTATCTAAGTCGTACCTTGAGCTCAGTAAAAGGATGAGATTGTTTCTGAACTTGAGCGTGAGAAAGCTATTCATAGTGGATTTGGAGTCAGACTCTGGAAGACAATAAAAAGAGAGAGTTGAAGGATGAAGCTACGGGGGGCAAGGCGGAAGGCACAAGATATGAAAAGCAGAAGAGCGGAAATTCCAGCCAATGCTGACAACAATGAGCTCACTTCATCGAGCTAAATCCGAATTTGATCAGTGGCGTCAAAATCATAGTTCGACTAGTCCGGAATAGTCATTCTCTGCAAACATGGAGTCCTTTCAAGAGTCCTTTATCCTGTCTTTCATCGCACTCAAGTGACAAGGACGGATAATCCCTCAGTTTCTTGCCAATCGCCCCCGCTTACCCATCTCAACTTCCAAGATTCCATCTTTACTGCTCAGTCTGGAGTTATTACGAGTCCTGAATGTAATGAAGGCTCGTCCTTATGGCGGGTTTCGCGTGAGAATTTGTCCGAATTAGGCTTCTCACCTCGACATCACACCAATCAGTGGGTGTAAGCCTGGTAAGATGGGCCCCACATGCCAGGCCCACTCCCCTGGATTTGGGACTTTCCCTACATCGCGAGTAATTCTGCGAATAATTCCAGATATTTTTAATAAGGCAAGAGTCCAGAAGGTCTATAGAACCTTCGTAAGCCATATGAAACCGGTGCGATAAGAGTGCAATAACATTGCAACAATCTTTCGGCAAATAATCCCATCAGCTGTCAAGACTTAGATTCATTGCATTGGGAGATCACACCCAGTGAAAACCTGCACTGGGTTGAGCCGAGATGATATGTTAAAAAGTCATGTTCCAGCTGTGATCGTCTGAGATCAGCTGTTTTCCCAGAAATTCCAGATATCAGCCGTACAGGCTGTTCTTGTCTGTGTTTATCTGGCAAGAACCGTACAGAGAGTGAAAATTTAGTATTGTATATAACTGTGTTCCTCTGGGATAATATGAGTTCATCTGGCCTGAACTGTACAAAATACAATGTGATATTACTATTACTCTAGGCTGTTCTCATCTGGGTCCATCTGGGATAGTCTGAGTGAATCATATTAGACTATGACATACAAACTAGTAACTACATATACATCAAACTAACTTAACTACTGATTACATATAAATTACACCTGTACAAAGGTAATACGAGGTCGCAGTTACAAGCGCTAGATACAATAGTCATGGGAAAATTGAGAAGGCCAGCTAAAAAGAATTGGTCAATTAACCAGCTCAAAAGAAAAAGTCGAGATAGCTCACTTTTGGAATGCACAGAAATTAGTGAAAATGATGGCATGTGGCATACCGGCACACAACAACGTCAACAGGCCAACAAGAGCTAATCAAAAAAATAGTTCAATAAATTATTCATTGAAGGAAAGGTAGGATAGCTCACCTTGGGAATGACCCAGCCCAACGAATCCATTCTTAAGTCTATACAGTCCAAAGTGGGTTGAGGAGTTGTTGAATAATACATCTTGAAAACTGACAACCTGCAGATGATGGTAGGAAGAGAATGAAAGAGCGAACAAAAGAGCGATGGAATTTTTTTTTCAACTTTATCATGTCACATGTTCACCGTTTGATAAAAATGTTTGCAAGTGCCAACTTGCTCGAAGTATGGTTGCATGTTCAGTTGACTTGAGTTTGCGCAAACTCGATTCCCACCGATAGATTCGGGATTGAATTGAAAAAAAAATTGCCCTACATTTAGCCAGCTGTACACAGACCAAACACAGACAGGCACGGATTAGCACCAGATCAGCCCAGTGCAGCTTTTCACTGGCAAGCGCCAAAGTCATATTATTGCTGCGTACTTAAGTCACAAACTCAAACTTAGAGACCGTTCTGCATGAATTTCTCTCCAATAGATTTGAGATTGAATTTAAAAAAAAATTGCCAGCTATACACAGTTGATACACGGACAGACACAGACCTACTCAGATATACGCCAAATGCCCAGATCAGCCCAGTGTGGGTTTTGACTGGGGATCACAGCCCGCCCGTCGTCCTTTACGACGACTTCATCAACAGATGCTATCCCGCCGTCAGCTTTCATTGCGCTTACTCTGCCTTAGTTCACTGTATTTTTCGGCAACTAATATTTGTGCAAGCTATGCCAAAAACTAAGTACTAAGTAGCGTCGTTGCTGGACGCTTGCGGCACTTACCAGCATATGTAAGCTATGAAAACCGATGATAAGAACCTGCATCGCTGCCCGCCTGTCACTATCCCGACCTTATACTCTGTATTGCGTGAGCCCTAGCTGTTCCTCAATGGCCCACCATTATCTTGGCGCTTTTCAGTGTGTCTTGTACAATTCCCGCCGAGTCCAACTCAACATCCCAAGTTGGCTGCACGGGAAGGGCAAGGCAGGCAGGTTTTGCTTGTGTAACTACAATGTACTGAGATACTTGCACTTGATGCATGGGCTTCAGTTTAACAAACTTGTGGACAAGTATAGTAAGTACTAAGTACATCCTTCTCTTACTCTCAAATATATCCTGGTTTGAGCCCTGCGCAATTACGCACTGTTTCTTTACACATATCTTATGCCATTTGAATTATTTCGACTCGTATTCAATGCAGATCAAGAAAACCGTGCGCAGCTATCCACTAACACACCGTGTTTGCAGAAAGATCTGCTGGTCAGAAATGTCGACGGAAATGTCACGTGCTTCCATAGAGGGCATATCGGAAATCACCTGATATTTCCCACAACCTTACATGGCTTATCGAAATCACTGAATATATCAGTGTACGAATCCGACCAGCAGATTTTTTTACACGGTGTGTAATTATTTGGATTTAAAAATATGATGTTTATAAAAATCTAATCAACGAGGTAAGTGGTCTAAGCTACTACCCAATTCCTCACTCACGATGGTCAGTGTACGCTCCGCGCGCCTCAGACCCCGCTCTCCTTTCCATCGGTTCGAACTAGTGCTCCGGCACTCGGATATCTCTATCCCTTCCGGCTCCGGCCCTTTCTGCTATTTCTCCTGACCCTCTGTCTATCAATCATGTACTTATAAACCTGAGGGCCGCAGTAGACTTGCAAGTTTTCCTCCCTGTCTAACTTGCCTGCGAGTCCTCAGGTATTACTTTCCACTTTTCAAGTTTTCCTTATATTTCTAACTAGCCTGCGAACTATACAGTGATAATATCTACACTAGCCGTTTTGTCTTTTGCGCTACATTCTATTATCATCGCTTCACTCATACTCCTATGACTAATGGTGTAATCCTGAACGACTCCCCGCTGACAGAGGTCCAAGGGCAACATCCAACCGGAACTACCCCCGTGTTTCCAAGAATGTGTCGATGTCACCAAAGAGTTTGAGAAAGGAGAAATCACCAAGCTCGGTGCACTCCTCTCAATTCAGAGAATCCTCGCCACTGCAGAGCTCTCAGAAAACACTGTTGAGCAGACTCTCGACTTCTACCTTAACCTCCTCAACATCATGGAAGCTGAACAGGAGAAGGCTGCTCAAGTCGGGATAACAGACCCCAACAGAGAATCGAGCCTAATCGAACAACTCACAAACGCCCCCGAGCAGGACCAGCATCTGATGATGACTCTGACGATGACGAGGACAAAGAACGTTCCCCTTGTAAAAAGATTAACCCAATTTATTTGCCTGGAACTCTCGTACAAGCTCCGTACACTTATCACGGACTTGGAGAAACCCGAATTACTCTCGAGAATTCGCCCGGACCAAGTTTTGCCCGAACTCCATTGTCTCTCAACCTGACTGTCCTGCCTTCAGCTTCAAAGACTGGGATGACCTTGTCAGGGGGAAACCTGCAAGTTTTGACCACATCCTGTCTAGCATCCACGCAACTTCGCTTGATGAACGACAAAGTCAAAAACTCGGTGAAATTGAATTCAGTTTGAACACACGTCGCCGGTTGAAATGTCACTACCACGGAGTGGTCAATCACGTACGACAGGTACATCAGAGCCGCACTTATGTCTTCCCCACCGGAGTGAGAATTCAATTCTTACCGGGACCACATCTCCCAACTCTTCGCCTCTATACCGTGTTTCCATGACCAAGTCCTTAACTATGACAAAGCGGTACGGCTCAAAGTCTCGCAAATGCTTGCCACTTGCTCTCCGAGTTTGCTGCGTTCACAGACCTCTCTCTTCTCTGGCTCCAAGCCCCTCGTGGACTGGAAATGCCCAGCAAAACCTGGAAATAATGGAAAAGAGAAGAGCAACAACCACCGACGAGACCCATGCAGAAGATTCAATGAAAAAAATGCCCAACAATGCTCAAACTTGCACATACAAGCAACATCTGCTCCAACTGCAAGAGTAACAACCATGCCCGAGCAGACTGTCCCTCCAACTGAACGATGTTCCGCCGTCCCCGTTACACCCCGTGATTTTATCTGGGATAACTCTGACGATGCTACTGAAAAGGGATATACTCGCGAGGGCATCAGAGACTATGCCCCACTTCCTCGTCCACCGTTCAAATGAAATTCTCAATGACACTGCAATTCAGACTATTAAACAGTACCCTACCTTTTCCACTTGACTACACCCATCAAGCCAGTGAAAACCCCCGCCGGCCTGAGCTGACATGTGCCGACATGTGCTGGGAATATCTGGGATGAACTGGGATTATCCGTTTTGCAGATAATCCCAGAATTTGGCCGTTTCCTATGTTGTGGTCTGGGCTGGTCTGGGTATATCTGGGTATATCTGACCAAAATCACACTGAAAATGAAAATTTGGTTTTTCTATACAATTGAGTTTCTCTGGGATCATCTGGGATCATCTGGGCTTAGCTGCACATAATACTTATCACATATTACTGAAATTATGATGGTCTGGGATGGTCTGAGTGAATGTATTGAGATATCAACTACTACAAATACGTACGAATACGACACATACTACATATACATTAAGCTGACTACAGAGAAACATGTGTAAGGGCAGTGCTACATCTACAGTGCATGGTTACAAGTGTTATATGACATGTTGGCACAGTGGGATATTGACTTGTTGAAACAACTCTGAGAGGCTAACGGGCTACAGCGAGAGAAGGTTATCCAAAGACCGAGCTCCAAAGAATAAGTAAAGATAGCTCACCTTTGACGTATAGAGGAAAAGATGAAAGTGGTAGAATGCGGCGTACCAGCGTGATACGACATCAACGAACCAGCAAGAGCTAATCAAAAAAAAAAATTGTTCAAGAGATTATTCAAGAAAAGGTTAAAATAGCTCACCTTGGGAATAGCCTAGCCCAATGAATCCATGCTTGAGTCAAGAGTTTAAAGTGGGTTGAGGATATGTTGAAGAGTAAATCTCGAGAATTTGAGCCAGCTTGCACAGAGCCTTAACTTGGAGAAGTTGAAATGGCAGTGAAGAGAGAAAGAGCGATGGAATTTTTTTTAAAGTGTCGATTCGTCGAAGCTTATCACATGTTGGGCCGGGCCGGAAATTTGGAACTCTGAGTTGGAGCGACAAAGACAAAGCGAAAGACTAACTCGAATACTTGAGCTCAAAAGTTGCACACGGCGCTACTAGCTCGAACTCGAACTCGATTATTCAGAATATATCTCTCACGGTGTACCATGGATTGAATTGAAACAAAATTTGCCCCTCATTTGGCCAGCTGTACACAGACCTGCCCAGCGCTACCCAGAGCTACTCGGATATTCGGAAATTCCCAGATCAGCTCGGTGCGGCTTTTCACTGGCTTCATCATCAAAGCAACAGCGCTTTGGTAACGCAAAATTGCAGCCCTTACAGTATGTTATTGAGCAAGTATAAATAACGGGATGCAAACTTTATTTATCCCAGACTATTTCCAAGTATGTCAGAGTATCGAGCTCATGTGCCGGAAGAGGAGTCCCGCTCATCTCTGTATCTACAAGATGTAAGACAGAATGTGGGGGGCCATTTTTCTTTGAATGTATCTTTCGTTTTTCCTTATTTCTGCTATTTACCGGATACTCATTCCTTGGTGAGTAGTATCAGGTTTGATTTAGTATGGTCGGACGATGCGTCTCCTAGCCCTCAGTCGTTTACACGTTGTGTACTTCTGAGCCGGGGAAGCTTCCTGATTTATATGCCAATACCTATACTCATTGTTGTACTTAGCTTCGTACTTATGTATCTCACAAGTACATACTATATCTATTAATCTGTCAGTGAATACTAATATTCTACAGCATCCATGTACTTCTAGAGTGGCTTCCGGACCGCGCTCCTAAAAACAAGCTCAGGTCGAAGTTGGACTCATGCTTTGATCGGGCAGGCGCGCGGAGTCGAAGCTGGTTGCAATAATATGGGATTTACTTTGCTGCGTTACATGGAGCCTTCGCCTCATAATGCCAAACAGCGGTATTTAAATGTTATTCATTCCTCACAGAATCCTGTTAAAGGACACCAGTGACAAAGTCCTACCGGTAGGGTAAACCGCTAAAACAGTCAATGGCAACCACGCCGATTATACTCATCGTTGGTTCTGTTACTGCTCTGTAGCAAGCGATGTCGGCAGGGACCATCATAGCTCAAGTACTTAAGGTATTCCGCAGTAGAGCATTCGTTTCAGGAAGTTTTCTACTGCGAGCTCCGGAATAGGCGCCCGGGCCGATGCCCTTTATTCAGGCTCGGCACACATCTCTCCAAAGACCAATCCACGCCTTGGCCTGAACCTATCATGCGCTCCTTTTTCATCACCGGAAGTTCCAGCACGATATCTGAAAAACGTTATTATGGATCCTGGAACCGATTGCTGAACACGATGTTTCCCGTAGACACAGCATCCGAAGTAGTTCCTCAATTGCCTGCTACCACCGCCCACGAGGCTGTTGACTTCATCTTTCTCCTCCTTGTCTACATAAATGAGACTCCAGTCTTTGTCGTCGAGATTAAACCACTGGATCACTTACGCCGCAACTCCAAGCGCCAGGAAGCCGATTTACAGCTGCGACGTCGTATCTTAGATCTCGAGTCTCTACAGACCTAAAATTGCCTGCACTCCATGCGTTATCTGTCTTTGACACCAAACTAGCTTTCTACACGTATGATAAAAACACGCGCCGAATCCTGCCAAGGGCTGTCACCCCAGATCCTGATATACTGGTCGATACTGCTCCGAAAGAGTGGTGGTCCTATGATATCGTTGAAGAAGATGGTGCCAATAAGTTTCGAGAGGTTGTGAAGGAAGTTGAAGAGATGTGTAAAGTTCTTTCCCTCGGTAATTGAAATCTCTTACAAAAGCATATAGCTGTTTGATTCTCCAGGGTGTCGTTATCTGACCTCTGAATCAACTCACTGCATCAACTATTTCGCATTCTCATCGTTTATCGCGGCGTATTTCTCTGCCCTTGGTTTGAGTTGGATACTTCGATCTTCTTGGCCATAAATCCTCCTCTCGTGGCAAGTGCAACGGCTTCTTCGCGCGTCCAGCAAGAGCAAGAGCTGCAGGACTGTTGTAGCAACCAATGTTAAGAACAAGAACTTCTTTGGATCGGGATCTTGCAACGAGACTGCAAACATTCCGCTGAGCGTCTTCCCTCGTTACCTCTTTGTCCCGCTATTCCTCTTCCAGTTGACAATAAGGATAATCCTGACGCCTTCTCCATCACCATCGCCAATCCTACTAGGCCTCCGACCACAACTATCGCTACTACCGCTACCGCTACGACAGGCACATGCCGCTCGGTTGCATTTTGGCCTGAAATTGCATCTTGAACTTCTTTTTCTATTTCTCGAGTCCTTTGCTTATCTCCCAATCTTACGCTCTACATCCTCACTGCTCAGTTCAATTCCCTTCGACACTACGCAAATGATTTTGAGTTTGTGAGTCATCCGAGTGACCGCTAGCTATACTTACATCGATTCCTTCAAAGCCAGCAAGGTAAGGAGGTTGCAGCTCGATAGTTTGCCAGCCCAGATAGCTCCTGCATTGGGGACAAACTTTGTGCTCAAAGGGACGCGTAGGATCGAGGGTAGCGCGATAACTCTAGATTGTACATTACTGGTTAGCTCTAAATTGATTTGCATTCGACTTGGTGCTTCACACCTTTCGGTTGCCTTCCCCCAGAAAAGTACTTTGCCTCTTTCTTTGGGAATCAGAGAAATAGGCCTGTCGAGTGCACCAAGAGCCTTTCAGAGAAGCGGAGCGAAGAAAAAATGGGCGGATAAGTGAGTCGGAGAGGAGGAACAATTACAGCTTGTAATGGTTTGTTCATAGATAGACCTTGGTAGCCATCGTAAATTTAACCAGCCCACAGTGGCAGTTTCTGGCAGAGTAGCTGCTCATTGCCAAGTTTTCTTGGGAGCGCCAAGGGGATGGGACCCTGGGGATTAGAGGAGATTACGAGATTTACTGTACTAAGTACCTCTCTGGGAGAGCTTGCAGTCTACCATCCCTTCGTGGGTTGAGCTCGCTGCTTCTCTCCCCTATAGAGTCCGGCTGTTCCCTCGTGGGACCCCGCTGTAAAGCGGAGCCGAGTATACTACTACTACTACTACTACTACTACTACTACTACTACTACTACTGTTACGGACTGTTACGGCCTGCTGCTTTGGCTAACGCTGAGGCTAAGGCGCTTTACCCGTTCAATTTTTGCCATTTTTCACACTAGAGAAGGCTTCTCATAGGGTAAATTTATTGTGAGTTCGAGATTACTTGCACCTTGTCTAGAGTATGTGTGCTAGTACCAGGTGAATATTTGAATACTTATCCCCAAAGGCAGACACATAGCAAGAATAATCAAGTTCCTTCTTTTTCTTTTTCTTCATACCACTTTCCTACTTCATACTCACCATATTTCGATCTAGTATCTTCTAGTTTCAACTTTAGTTTCGAGAAATCAATATCATTCAACATTCGGACCTAATTGATTTTGATTTTGTGAGCCATTATCCGAGAGACCATAGCAGGCTGGGTGTTGAGAAATAAGAGAAATAATTATACTTACATTGATTCCTTCGAAGCCAGGAAGGAAGGCGGCGGGTTGAGGTTCGGTACTTTGCCACCCCATATAGCTTCCACATTGAGGACAAAACTTGTGTTTAAAGGCGCGCGCGGGATCGAGGGTAGCGTTGTAACTCTAGATCATTATATAAATGCTTTAAGTTCCCCTAATCGATTTGTATCTGAATCGAGGCTGCACACCTTTCGGTCGTCTTCACCAGAAAAGTATTTTGCCTCTTTCTTTGGGAAATAAATAAATAGGGCCGCTTGTCGAGCGCACCAAGAGCCTGTCAGAGCGAACACAGGAACAGAGCGAAAAAAGAAATGGGTGAGACTGGTGAGACAGGACTTCTAAGTCGAATGAGCTGAAGAGGACGAACAGTTACAGCTTGTTATAGTTTGCTCGTAGATAGATCCTGGTAGCGTTATGGTATATTTTATCAGCCCACAATGGCAGTTTCCAGAGTAGGTTGTCATTGGTAGGGATTAGATGACGAAGATCAGAGGTTGTCCCACTTCTTATCTAACCACTTTATATGACCTGCGGCACCGAAGTACCCGGTCCTAGTCAAAATATTAACACTGCGTTGCAGGCTGTTCCAAGCAATGAGCGAGCGCTCTGACTATTCAGTTTTCACGGTGAGATTATAAAACGCGGGATCTATATCGAACACGATATAGAGTGGTGTGCTGGTTATATCATGACAACTCAGTTAACGTTACACGGTCAGCTGGATTGTAAGTGATAGCGAAATACCAGCCAAAGAAGTGCACCAAAACTACCTCAAAAGGCGAACCACCAGACTCAGTGTGCTGTTTGTGTGCTGTTATATCATGACGATTTAGTTAACGTTACACGGTCAGCTGGATTGCAAGTGATAGCGAAATACCAGGCAAACAGTGCACCAAAAATATCTCAAAAGTGAACCAATGATCAAACTCAGTGTGCTTCCACTCCATGCCACTTTCCTACTTCATAATCTCCCCCGAATCCCGTCAGGCCATTCAATGGTTTTATCTTTAGTTTCGCAATATCAATATCGTTCAGCATTCGGACCTATACCGAAGGGCTCTTGGTGCTGTTATTCAGTTACTACACGGTCAGCTGGATTGCGAGTGATAGCATTAAATACCAGCCAAAAAGTGCACCAAAAATATCCCAAAGGTGAACCGATGATCAAACTCAGTGTGCTTCCGCTCCATGCCACTTTCCTACTTCATAATCTCCTCCAAATCCCGTCAGGCCATTCAATGGTTTTATCTTTAGTTTCGCAATGTCAATATCGTTCAGCATTCGGACCTATACCAAAGGGATGAATTTTCGATTTAGTGAGCCATTATCCGATTGTTATGAAGCAGAAGGATACTAACATTGACCCCTTCGACGCCAGGGAGGAAGGCGCTAGCCTCAGGTTCAACGCTCTGCCAGCCCATATAACTTCCGCATTGGGGACAAAACCTGTGGTGCGCGAGCTTAGACCCGAAGCTCGCGCTATATTTCTAGATGAACATAACATTGAAAGTAATTAATTTAGTGTCTGCCAAGCTCCATCCTTACATACCTTAAGATCACCTTCCCCAGAAAAATACTTCGCCTCCTTTTTCGGGAAGTAAACGAACAAGGACCCGTACCGAACACAGAGAGAGCCTGCGAAGATTATTTGATGAGGCCACAAGATACGCCGCTGTGGAATAGAAGAGAATGAAAGAGTACGAACAATTACAGCTCGTGATATCCTGTTCGTAAATGGATCCCGGAAGCGTTATGGTGTACTTGACGAGCCCACAGTGGCAGTTTCCGGAGTAAGTTGTCATTGCTATGGCCTTCGGACTGCTTGGGACTTCTTGGGAAGAGGATCGAAAGCTGTAGTCGGTCAACTTCTTTTATAGCATGTCATCGATAAGCCCGTGTCCTAGTAGCTAAAACACATATATTGTGATTGGCCGAGGAATTGATGTGAATGGTGCTGGTGCATATCATATGCCTGGAGGCACAAGACATAGATTCTTCTTGATAAAGTTCTTTGGTGGCGTTGAATGGTACGAAGATCTGCAAAGGCCAAGGATTTGAAGGGAATCCAGGCTAATCCAGGGCATTTAAAGGTCGAGCCAAGTTACTTGAGGAATAGCAGTGCCACTGCCACTTCCGAGTTTCTGCCTTTGGCCAGCTGCGGTTTCTTGTTAGTTGAATTTTGTGCGAAGTGGTAGGATCCGAAGAGGACTGAAGCTCAAAAGCTTGGCAGAGCAAAGTCGGCTTTAGAGCGCCGAGTCTTGTTCCTGAACTTTTTCTTGTTCAGAGTATTTAACACCAGCAAAATCAACGCCTCAACACCCCTCCATCAACCACTTTTTCCAGTTCGTACAGCTGTATCGCCCACTGTCAAATATTGATAGGAGAATATCACTCAGAATCAGATCAATCAAACGAGGCAAGTGACGTCGATGGTCTCCAATTACTACAAAAAGGCTGACCAGACTCTAGTAACGCCAGTATCATGCTTTCGACGTCTCCACACGTATCACCCGACTCGCCGCCTGTCCGTTCAACAATTCTTGGTTCTTTTCTTGGACGAGGCAGACCAAGAAACTATCATGATCACGAAACCGAACCTACATCTCCAAATCCAACGCCGCTTTTTCGAGGAGGGTCTACTGGAAACGGGAATGCAAACACTAGAGTTGTTCCACCAGAACCCACGAGCTCATCTGCTCCTGGACCTGGCCATGGCTTTTCTTCCATGCTCAGACGAAGACGCTCACCACCAGACGCTGTAGTTCCGAGTCTTCCTCCTCGTCCCGCTACCGCATCCTCTGCTGTTCCCCATAGAACAGCTCCGTCAGACTCCAAAGCCGGTCCTTTCCGCCTCCGTCTCGTCCCACACCTCGAGTCCAACCGTAGTCTCCGATTCGATGTGATTACACGAGACATGCGTCCAGGCGATCCAGTCATCCGAATCGGCCGCTTCACAGATCGTAATGGCAACAACACCACCGCTAGCAGTATCAACAGTAATCCTCATACATTCAAACTGGCCTTTCGGAGCAAAGTTGTCAGTAGAGCTCACGCTGAAATATGGGTCGAAGCCGGCCCAACTGCATCCAGTCCTTCGCCAAAATTCTTCATCCGCGACACAGGGTCGTCTTCGGGCACATACCTCAACCGCATCCGTCTAGGAGCCCCTGGGACCCAGTCGCGCAAGTACGAAATTAAAGACGGGGATTTACTACAATTAGGTGTGGATTATCGAGGCGGGAACGAAGACATATATAAAAGCGTGAAGATACGAATAGAGTTGGGACGGGAGTGGCAGAGTGGAGTTAACAAGTTTAAGTTAGTAATTCGCGTTGTGCTTGGCTCGCTGTTGTCCTAATGTTGCTTTGACTTAGTTCCACTGCAATTAAAAATCTCGAGGCGTTTGCAAAGGCCGTCTCTAGGCCCTCTACTGCGGACAAAAAGGCGGTGTCAAAGAAGAAGAAGGCTTCCTCCAGCGTAGGGTTACCAGATTGTTGTATATGTAAGTCTATCAATTTGCTTCTCATCATACTGTCTTTCATTCGCTCATCAATTCCTTGCAGGTCTATCCCCCCTCACCATCCGCCAATCCTTATTCATCTCTGGCCCCTGTTCCCACTCGTTCCACTTCAAATGTATCCGGCCACTATTAGAAAAGACGTATTACAGGTAAGCCTCATTCATTCCTTCCCGTCCGATAACCAACATAATCTTTCCCATCTTTCACAGGAGCTTCACATGCCCATTATGCAGAACCTATGTTGATCTCGACGAGAATGTCGAAGTCGAGTCAAACGAAGAGGAGGAAGACGTCGCTATCGACGATGATGCTTTTGATGTAGCTCCTGATCCAGACGCGGACAACACTCACACTAGCCATGGCAACGAGAGCGACGTTCTTCTACCCGCGCATCTCGGCGTCGATGAGGAAGTTGATAGGAGGGAGGAAGTGGGAGAAGTTGATAGGAGGGAAGAAGCGGGAGATGAATCTGCTGTGGAAGATGTACATCTGGGGTCGATAACAGCCTCTCGTGGTGTGACTGATACCGCTGTTCATGCGAAAGCAAAAGCAAAAGTTAATCCCGTTGATATCACGCCGTCGTCAGCGTCTTCGTCGAAAAGGAAGCGAGGGCATGGACATGGACGGAAGCTCTCTAGGCTGATCGATACGGAGGGTACTGACGAGAGGCGGGAGGAGGATTATGAGGAGGATGTGGAAGATGGAGAAGACGTGGATATGTCTGATGCTCATCTTTCTGGTGCTGGAATGCGTGTACAGGACGGAGTATGATGTGTAGTGGTGTTGGCCGGGCTTTGGTAGGATTTATATGCATATAGCGTTGCGTGGATAGCCATGTTACATATACCCTAATTAGTACTATTTTCCACTAATCGTCATCATTATTCTTGGCTGAGAGTAGTACTGAGAGTTATGAGGATGGAATTGAGCGGTACAGTAAAAAGGATCTCGAGGGCACGACTCGTTGAAATCTTGCCGGAGCTCAGATTGATGAATCGATTGCAACGCGGCGTTCTAGAACTGTTGGATCGAACACAGAAAAATTACTTTGAACTACTGTTGCTCTCTTGGCTGAACTGCGAGGATCAACCTAATAGCCCAATTTTCCAAAATAATAACGTAGCTTTAAGAAAGCAAAAAAAAGTAATATCTTAGCTGCGCAGGATCCAGTGGGGGTACCGCGGATCGAACGCGGGACCTTCAGAATACTCAAATGACGTAACGCCAAGGCACTTCAGTCTGCTGCTCTCCCAGCTGAGCTATACCCCCATAGTAATAATCGTAGTTTAACCTCTACAGATACTCAAACAGACGTGCTCACAGTATCAAACGTACACCATAAATAACTTGTTAGATAAAATACTTCTATATCATGCTTTCTCAATCATCCTTAAACTTGACCTTCTTCTTCAAGCTGTTCTTGTCCTTGTCTAAAAGTTTCTCGTTTCCATCCCCTCCACTACTCACCAACGAAAACATCAAGCTCCCTGCGAACACCATAGACGCCCCACCCGCAAGCTGAGCATTCCAACCACTGCCAAACCACCATACACTGAAACAAAGACTTATCGCTTTTCGCGTGGTTAAGACGAGATTAGTTGATACGGAGGAGACGCGCTAGACACGGGAAATGAATGAGTCAGTCGTTTTGGAAAGACCAAACGTACAGAGGTCAGGCGATTTACACCAGATACACAAATAAGTTGCGTAACGAGGTTGCCAGCGAGGATGAGCCACGCAGACCATGCGGGTAGTGAGGAGCCGTTGGTGGCGCTGGAGTGGTTGAGGCTCAAGAGACCTTGTTTGACGTCTTGCGCGAGGAAGAGGAACACGGGGAGGGAGAGGACGTGCTATGGACCAGATATGAGGAGACCATAGTAAGAGATGGCGGAGCGGAAACGCACCGTGTAAAACACTCCCTCCTTCCAACACGGACCGTACTTTTTGTATGTCTGCTCTTGAAGCACACCAAGAATGCCGGTCAGGAGGAGGGAAGCTACGACCATCGCTATTCCTAAAGTGTACCGTTGGAGGTCTAATGGATCAATCGAAGATGCTGTAGATGATGCGCTGTTGCCGCTGGCAGATGTTTTGGATAAAGTGGCGAGTATGGCACCGAGAGACACCACGATTACAGACAACTATGCAGTTAGGGTGGACAGCGTGGGTCTCGGATGTAAACAGAGTAGCACTGGCAAACAAACCACTTGTGAAATCGAGTACCGTCTTCCAAGGATGCAGAATCCGAGAACCATGGACACTGCCAGACCTAAGACGTGATCCAAGTCAGTATCCTGATTATGTTTGGCATATCTGTAAATCTTCACCAGCCGATCGAAATACAATCAGCACTGTTAGTGGGACATTGAATGCAAACGCCCAGTTATTGAGTAACGATCCAGTAGTATGTACAAGGACTTGTGATGCCCATTGGGAGAGGGGAACTTGTCTTGGTTTGAGACGAGGTATCCATGGCGGAAGGAGGTTGCTCTTGGACGTGTCATTCTTCATCGTCAAGAAATTGGGCAGTGACTGGAGGGTTATGAACACCATTTGAGAAAAGGTCAAAGCAGAACCTGATATTCGGTATGAGATGGACGCAAGTCAATGATAGGTACCAGACACCTACCGATTCGAGGGTTCATTATGAGCAGCTGCTCGTAGGACCATACGTTTCTGTAGGAATTCCTTAGAAGAGTTGGGCCCAAGGAAAAGAACGAACTCACGCGCAACATCCACCTAGAACGAGCGAAAGAATCTAGACAACAGCATTAGTTATTAATATCTTTCCTTCTAGTTCTTGTATACCAACCGCAGAATAATCCAGCAATACAGAGCCAGCTTGAGGTAGCGTGACACCAGGGTCGCCATTGGATTTGTTCAAAGAAGATTTTTTGCTCATGGATGGACTGGCAATCAAAGCCAACAGCACCAAATGTCCGAAAACGAACGAAAGGGGGAACAAGAGACTTCAAGTCTTGCAGTGACACGTCGGCAATGCGTAAAACGGAAACGGATATAACGTGGGTATATCTGAGATTTTCTGATTTCTACTCTACCCCCACCGTGACCTTATTGGCCAGACAATGGCTTCATCAACGTCTCCATCACCAACAACGGCAACATTCCCGTCGTCTAGTACAAGTCTTTGCCCCGGATACAGGCACGTTGAAGACTTTGGGCCAGATGAAGAATACGAGGAAGAAATAGAGGAGTTCTACGTGACGCTGGACTTGAGTGGCGCAGAGCCTACGCTAATCCCCAGTTCATCTGCGTATCGTCTAATCGCGAGTACCCTTACTTTACGCGTTAAAATTGTCCACTTATTTTCGACTGTCAGGGTCTCGATACACCGAGTCCGTTCATGCAACTTGCTGGAACGGTTTTACGAGGCAGACACGAGTCTCTACTGGGAACTGAGTTGATTTTTACCGACGCGAAGGGTACGCTGCTGTCTTATCCTTGTCGTATTTGAATTGACCACGGAAGACCAGACACGCAAGATAAAACCAAACGACATCTAGCATTCACGTCCGCGACCGAGAAGCGCATCCGTTTTAAGGAGGTCCTGCTTCACTCCAAAGAACCTCCGGCAGAAACCCATGAGGAACAAGGACAAATGCAAGAGGCAGAAACCTTGGATCGAATGACCGGGAAAGGTGCAGAACCATCCGTTCGCAAACGAAAATCAAAAACGAACGGTAGCGATGAGCCTCGTGCTACTCGTAAGAGATCGGTCAAGGCAAAAGACAAGGGCAAAGGAAAGGCAGTAGAGGAAAGTGGAGAACATGGACTGGAACTGGGAGGTGAATCAATGTCTCCTGACACTTCATTACCCGAGAAGGTCTCTCGTAAAAAGTCAGCGGGGAAAGGAAAGGAAAAGGCTGTGGACATTGAAGAGGAAGAGCGAACAATCTGAAGACGCTTGGGTGGACCTTTGATTGTCAATAACGGCAATATGAGTGCTGGATATTATTAGATTGGAGCATGCGCAAGTGAGTATTGCTCCGAAGACGCTTTACTCACGAGGTTTATTGCCTTTCCTCTAGGATGGGCGCTGGCTCACACAATATATCACCTGTATCATTCATTCTATCATTAGAAGAATGATACATATGTACTTAGGCAACACATGACAGAGGAGACAGACGTACAGAGGCGAACAAATAATGATGCAGAGGCGGAGGCTCGACGCCTGCGCAAAGCCTCAATTTCTTGGTTCTACAGCATCCTTCCTTGATCCTTTCTTGATCTCCCTGCGCCTCCATATTGACAAGTACTTGTCGGTATAGAGCATCGAAGAAATAGATTACAGCATTTCTTGTTCTCGATTTCCCCTCGTTGGATGTTCGTTCATACGGTGTTGGTCAATGTCGGTAGCGCTATGGCAGACCACGGTAACCTTGCTGCTTAGCGTGAGCTCACCGGATGGGGTTCAGGTCCCTGTCCGCGATGCTGATAATTTCTACGGCCCTTCCCTACTAGCTGCGAACCATATCACCGATTTCGAACTGGAAAGATGTATGGGTTTTCTCCTACTGTTTCAGAGATAACAACGTAGTGTTACCAATCCATGCTCAAGGAATCATGGTACTCAGCCCGAGGACAACTTCTCTCAAATTCCTCTGATCCGAACGATGCGCTTGTATGGCAACTCACAGTTGTTACTGGCGTATCTGGTGTATCTGGTGTACCGATTTTGTCGCTCCGAATACACTCTATGATTCTTTCACTTGGTAGCAATCTGGTTTCCGTTGTTCCGAGTAGAATCCTACGTCCCGACTCCCAGTCCGGTAGTTGGAATGATGGGGTAAATGCATCATGGAATATGTATTAGCGCAGTATGTAGTTCAACCCCCGTCCTCAGGATGAATACGGTTCTTTCATATACTGTAAGAGGTTGTATCAAACACGAAACACCGATCTAACAAAATTATTTTTCTAGCCTTCAATCCCGTACGCAGCAATGCTCTTACGCTCTTGCTCAACAAATATTTCTTGTCAGAGCAATTCTTGACAGCGACGCAAACTACATCTACGACCGCTACCCAATCCCCCACCTTATTTGGTTGCACATACCCCGCCAATAACACCGATAAAACGTCATATATACTTAATTGAAGGCACTGCTAGAAATTAGACTTCTTGTCATTGCCGTCGTCGTCATGTTTCTCCGGAGGTATCGGGTTCCACATCGCGCGCAGGCAAGTCTCGCCGGCGCAGATCTACATCCTCGTCCAGCATGAGGGGACGTGGAATAAACCAATTAATATCAGTTTTCCGTTGACCAAAGCCTTCTTCTTTC
This sequence comes from Rhodocollybia butyracea, assembly GCA_015501585.1. Taxonomy (NCBI): domain Eukaryota; kingdom Fungi; phylum Basidiomycota; class Agaricomycetes; order Agaricales; family Omphalotaceae; genus Rhodocollybia; species Rhodocollybia butyracea. Next base: position 64,853 of record JADNRY010000053.1, on the reverse strand, counting down.
TCACCGCATACCAGTTGGCACACAGTTCTTATATTTATGGCCAACTCCTGTATGCCTGTGGCACGTTGTCCTTCCTAGTACACAATAGTGACGCCTCCCGGACTAGATGTTCTGCTGTGGTGAACCAACACCAATGTATAGGCGGTAGGAGCCCTCGCTATCGGCAGCAAACCGCGCCGACCACATATTCATCGGGTATTGATATGTTGGCAATGGAGGCCACGGCAGTTTTGTTACCAAACGTATCAAGGGGGCGGGATCTTGGAAACGAAGCATGGCGCTTTTGGCATAGAGTAAAGGAGGTCAGCCCGGAGGGGTACCATCCCAAATGAAAGGCAGCGATACCACCTCACATTATCAGTGATGGATATAGTTCCAGGTCTAATTCTGTTTGGACCTTTCTCTCTTTGTGTATTTCGGACCTTTGGATTTATGTGCATGATAATTAACGTTTTACTAAGCGCCGCGAACTAGATCTCTCAAATAAAGACAGGCAGTGCGGCCTCCCTCATCTTTTTATTATTATCCCGCAATACTCTCCTTAAAGGGTCATTAAACTCCCACTTGGCCAGCTGAGTGGCTCCCTTTGGGGTTACCCTTCCCTGTACCTGGAACTGCTAAGTAAAGAACCATTCAAAACTTTCAATCATCCGTTCCTTTTCTATACGCCTCATCATACATCTTTCTCCCCTCGGCATCAGGTGAATAGCGGCTTTCAATTCGAGGTGCAAAATCGCTTATGATTTGTTTCAGCTCGTGTGTCCATCAAGATACTAAGGTTCAGTAGCTGTTCGACAGTACACATGAAGCCGTGGTAATGGCGCTTGGTAGTGTTTTAAGATAATATTGGAATGAAAGTGGGAATCATCCCTTTCTCCTTTCCTTTTGACTATTTCCACGCATTTTTTTCTAGTTAGCACGACGCTCAGTCGATTCAATGTTTTTCCTTCGTTTTCTAGTCTTGGGCTGGCTAGCAGTTGGTACATGGGGACAGCTTATCCAGGCAAGTCCGCACAAACAGCTGTGAAAAAGTCCTAATCTTGCCTCTTGAAGGTGGATGTTGGTGTCCAAGGAAGCTTCTATAACCCCGGCACTGTTTCTGCTGGCTTAAATGACATTGTTACGTTCATTTTTGGGGGAGCGTAAGTCGTTCAAGCTTTACCAGAATAGAAACTAATTAATTGCTGGATTTCCAGCGAACACGACGTAACCCAGTCTACTTTTGAAAATCCTTGTGTCCCACTGCCCGGTGGATTCAGCAGTGGATTTGCCGGCCGTGGAAACAACTTTTCTGAACCCTCCCCTATATGGAATTTACAGATTACGAATGTATCTGGACGTGAGTACCCGATTTAGAACTGTAGTGAAAGGATTGATCTTTACAATCCTGAAATAGCTCTGTGGTTTTTCTGCGGAGCAACGATACCGACTTCTCATTGTGCAAGTGGGATGGTTGGGTATGTTCCAATCTTTCGTCATTGGGATGCGACTGCTAACTGCCCAGGGATCCAGGGCAATCAACCCACCTTCGCAAGAAATGTACACTTCCTTCATCGATGCTGCAAAAGCCACGAACCCGACATCTACAGTCAGTCTCCGATTTTGTTCAATCTTCAGTGTTCGTGGTTTGACTTGCGATTTTTTCCCTATAGGCCGCGGTGTCATTCGTCGCCACCGGGCAAGGCGCATTTGCCACTGAATCTCCAGTTCCGAGCTCGGTATCTCTTCTTCCAACGACTACGTTAGCTACTCCAACAACTGCGAACGGACCAACAGCTGCTGTTAGCCAGGATACAGGCTCGAGTCACTCGAACCTGGGGGCTATAATCGGGGGAGCTATAGGTAAAAAAAAAAACAGTCTTCGAGAATCTTTATCAAGATTATTGAATATTTTGTTGGTGGTTTTCCTGATATAGGTGGCTCAGTGGCTCTCGCGGCGTTCATCATTATTATTATATTACTTCGAAGGTCCTCCCAACGCCACCCTAGGGGACGAGAATTTGCTACAGACAGGGCATATGATGGGTATGATACGGCCGATATGAGGTCACCACCTATGACCTCAGCGAGTGACCAGAAAATGGTCACCGGAGGTGGATGGGTGCCCCAAGTGCCCGTAGGATATGCTTACACCCATCCTAATCAGGCTATACCCCCGAAACGCTCTGTCGGGACTCTGCAGCCAGACCTTCAGCCTCTTCGAAATCCCTACCTAGAACAACCGATAGTACCTGCCGAAACGCAACCAGTAGCTCGACATCCATATGCAGCATATCAAAACCAAGACTATGATGAACAGTCTCCCACAGTTGGTCCGAATCGTACCACAGATGAACCGACTGGGAGACCTCCGACCGATGTCGATATCACTCTCGGAGTACTAGCGAAGGAGGTTGCGAAGGTTCTAATGCAGAATTCGGACACTACATCTTCCGGAACAGGAGAATCGACTCGCGCGGAAAAAAAGAGCGAGCGTGAGCTGAGACCCCGGCAAAGGAGAAGTCAGGAGCGTCTGAACCTCAGGAATATGAGCTCAGCAGACGAGATGGTCATTGAGAATATAAGCCCGGAACCACATTCTACCGCACCACCTATTTATCGGAGTCATTGATAGGAAGGGTTTATATGAGGGTAGTTAGAGCTTTCTGACAATATGCCATAGTTTTGGGTTTTACTTATGTGTAAGTGCTACTTATTGCTCTCGACTCAACTCCCAACTCTCGGGATGGACGCTGTATGATATAATTAGGGCTTAGCTCCGTATTGAGAGTAAGGAGAAGTAGGAGAGTGCGACGATTTTATAAATCGCTGATGATCTTATGATGACTAGGAATCTCGAAACTGAGAAGATAGATCAATTCCTAATTTGTTGAAAGTTTTAATAGCCTGCGCCGCCGAAAAGAAAATGAGGATATCTAAGATAGTGCTTAGCCACCAAAACTGTTTCCTGGCCATCTCTCGCTCGCTATTTTATCCTTCCCACGCAACCTATGCTTAGTAAGGGCTTGCTTGTTGAGATACACCCAGCTTTGGCCTGTGTGACAATCGATGGGATCAGATAAACGTTCGCGCAAACCTCCATCTCGGTCCAACTATCGACATTGGTTGTGTCCTTCGTAGATGCCAGTTGTGTTCGTGTGGCCTTATATGTGATGGCAACATGAAGGCACGCCCTGTTAGTACTGCAACTCGAACGGGTCAAACTATGAGGAAATCGAGGCTACTTCGGTTGTCCTTCACAGGAAACTGAAATGTCTTATCCAAATGGTAGACTTTGATTCATTAAAAAATTGTGGCAGGGTCTATCTTACTGTTGTGAGGTGATTCACCCGGCTATCATGTTCCCTTCTTGGGTACCATGCACGAGGCTCGACCAAGCTGGAAAGTTATGCGTGTCGACAAAATTTTTGGAATTATCAAATCTTTTCGAAGATTGGTCCCTCAAATGCATTTATTGCTGAATTTTTCACCAAACATAGGGAGCTGTCTTGCTCAATTCCTAGATTTTCGCCGATGATCCCCAACTGACCGTCTACCCCTACTATCTCTTCCACCTTTCTTCCAGCTCCTCCGTATCATCAGAAAACATCATTTCCAACAGCAACAGTTCCCGCACCTGCACTTCCTGGATTAAACGAAGAAGTGGGAGCAGCCTGCCTCTCTACCTACACCCACAACATATCCTCGAGGCTCGAGCTGTCCTTTGATGCCGTTTTCCTGATAGAAGAGAAAATACGCTGGAAGGTGTTTAATACGAACTAGGTAAAGCAGCGAACTACATTGAATAGATCCCAATCCCTTTTGTGAAGATATAATGCCCTTAGGCGAGAGTCTTACGTTCACACGAAAGAGCATGACAAAGGCTATGCGATTGTGTACTCGTAGTGTAGAAGAACTACAGTAATTTATGTAATTCGACTAGTTATAGTAATCGAAATGAATAGAATAGAAATGATATCTAATCTTGTGATAAGATAAGATAAGAGTCGCGATGCGCGGCCGGAAGGGAATCAGGCAAGGATGGGGAGGAGGCATTACAGAAGAGGAGAAATTTTCATTCCATTGTCAACGCAGACAGACTTTGACTCCTTGCGCTCCTCGTCTAATCTGGCTTATCCGTCCTCGATGTTACAGAACAAGTCTGGGAGTGTCGACTATCTACTCGCTTTACAAGAAAGAAACAAGTGATAAGATAAAGGAGACGCCCATTCCAGAGGCTGCGAATCGCATTCTGTAGTGAGAATCGCTACGTTCAAGACGTCTCCCTCTAGTGAGGCGGGGAGCTTACTAATTCCACGAGGTCGCGTTCTGCGTCGACTGCCTACAAAACCATGTCGAGTTAAATATGTGAAGCGCTGTCAAATCTGTAAGACTGAAGTAAGACTAGCCATCCTCTTGGCGGGGATTATCAGAGAGGGAAAATACACTGATATATGTTCGATACGGACTAAGTAAAGCAGTGAATCAATTACGTTGAATATCCCAGTCCTCTTTCGCCAAGAGTGTCTAGGCCAATATAGAAAATCTCATTCCGTTGTCAACACAGACAGACTTAGACTCCTTCCGCTCTATCTAATCTGGCTTATCCGTCCTTATGTTACAGAGGAAGTGTCGACTGTCTACTCGCTTTCACCGGAAGTAAGGGAAACAAGTGATAAGATGAAGGAGACGCCCGATTCAGAGTCAAGCCTACATGTGGGGAACTGAGAGATTAGAATCGCGTTCTGTGCTGAGAACTACTAAGAATCACGTTCAAGATGTCTCCCTCCTTCCATGAGCTCGCGTTCTATGTCGCTCGCCTACAAAATTATGTGTAGTTGAATAGGTGAAGCGCTGCCAGATCTGTAAGACTAGCCTATGCTGTTCAATTGTGGACAAAACCCTGTTTGCGATTTTTATGTTATTTGTGCGATTTTCATAAGGTTTGGTCCGCGCTCGCTAGGCTCGTTCCCCGCTTCCAGATGTTGATACGATCAATGGTCGGCCGGCTATACGAGGAAGCAGAGTCTCCGACCAAATGGCACGAGTCTACGCGCTTGCCTTCACTTCTGCATGCGCGCATTCGATTCCGTGCGTGCGTCTGATTTTTCGAGAAAACAGTCTTGAGATTTACTATATCCGGTGAGGACTGGCAGTCTTGATTCAGCTAATATGACTGCCTAACTTGGACATATTTCTCTCAATGTGCTCATATTTTGGCAGATAATTGGGTGAGCAATGCAATCCCAAGTATTGGACCACTGAAGCCGAGCACAGCCACGGCGTGGATTCAAACTGCTTTGACCGGCCAAAGCAAACTCACGGAGCGCCAAGGCTGGAGCGCCCGAGCCGTTGGTGCGGTATTATGCACTCTAATCAGCGAGGCGCCGTTTCGTTTATTCGAGCACGTTAGGCAGACACGGGAGTCACCCTGTATCAGCGATGACTCCCTGAATTCGGATTGGAGAGTGGAACTAGGGACATAGTTACATGAACATAGATGAATAGAAGTATTTTATAAGGGCAAGTGGAGGGAGGGTAGCGAAAACTTCTATGAACTAAACGGCTGAGAGAGCATATGGATAAGTTAGACAGAGGAAAACTTTATACCAGAGCTATGTACATACCTGAGAGCGAACACGGACAAGTTAGACAGTGGAAAACTTGTAATGCTACCGTGGCTCTCAACTATTTATAGGAGTAAGTGAAATATAAAAATGAATGAGAGACAAAAAAGGGGCCGGAACCGGGGTACGGGACCCAGTACTCAAACCGATGGAAAGGAGAGCGGGGTCTGAGTCGCGCGGAGCGTACACTGACCATTGGTGAGTGGAAGGAAGATGATGTATATATCATCACTTACCTCGATGATTAGACTCTTGTAAATAAATCTTTAAAACGCGATAAAGTAGGATTTGTGACATTGCTCACCCATTCTGTGTTACACAGAGCCATACATAGGCTCAGGTAGTGAGTTGCTGAGATACTTATTTTGGCCAAACATACAAGATTATACAAAGTCGATATCTTCTCACTTTTATCTTGCTCTTAAACTGGCACATTCACCTGAGCAATAAGTATACTATTGAGTGCTACATACTTACTTACTCTGTATCAGTCTGTGGGCCTACTGAACATTGACATAGCTTTATGTACAAAATACTGGCCCCTCGATTCACTTTATAAAGGATTATCTGCCAATGTAAGAAGGGTACATTGACTAGGCCTTACCGGATATAGCGCGCGCGCGTGGAAATGAAGGCGAGCGTGTAGACTCGTGCCATTTGGTCAGAGACTCCAGAGAAAGCTGGCTGACTGTTGATCGCATCAACATCTGGAAGCGGGGAACGAGCCTAGCGAGCGCGGACCAAACCATATGAAAATCGCGCAAATCACATAAAAATCGCATACAGGGTTTTGTCCACAATCGAACAGCATACTAGCCATCCTCTTGGCGAGGATCATCTAGGACTATCCACTTAATTTTTACTGCCATTTCTCATCATTTAGTAGATGAGTAAAGCACGTAGTAGCAAGCTACGTGACACATCATAAAATTTTTCAGGACTCACTAACCACTGCATACAAGTTTATGAGGCCAGAACACGCACTCTTAAGTTAGGATACACACATATGCTCCCCTCCCTGTTTACTCACAGGCACACATTCTTCGATAACTTGTATCCAACGCTATGACCTACAAAGTCAACAAAAATAAAGCGGCTAGCCGCTACCCAGTCTCATGTCAACTCGCATTCTGTGGCTTATTTGATGGTCTAAAAGTATATCTTCCCACTCAATGAATACACAATCATCGAAGCCTCAACTGTACATAGCAAAGTGACGAACTTGTGTGCTTGATGGGAGCTTCGGCTGGTCCGGCGCTCAGATCCTAGACCGTGCCGAGGGGTTCTTTCCGGATGCCGCGTGATGCCATGATTGAGAGCGAAGAAAAGGGAACTCTGCGGTAAACTCTCCGGCTGTACGGCTGTATGTCCTGGCCTCTGCTTTTCGTCAATTTTTGGTAGGTTTATGTGGAAAGTGCAATGTTGTAGTATACAACACTAGCCTTGTCTCTTTATTTGCTCATTCCAATGCATCGAGCGGGTATCACCTTCAATTTGGGGTGCTACGACTCTGATTTCTAGTATTTTTACGTGATCAAGAAAAAGATCTGTTGAATGATTCAAGTTCGTACACCCAACACTTGCGTCGGAATTTATAGTGTGACGATGAGTTTTAGGTTCAGGGCCTTATGCATCCAGCTCAGATCGGGGATCAGGCTTTCGGCCAACATACCCGAGCGTACAATATCGCTCGTCAGAACACAAGCTTGCAAAATGGTCTTCTTGTGTTTGAACAGACTCACATAGCTTCTGTTCGTTGTCGAATTTTTTTAGATCTATGATAATTCATAGATGCGACAAAAGCGCAGGTCAAGCATTTCATGTCGACATGAACTCATCTCAATAGCTGATATCTTTCCTTCCTCGTAGAAGGTTCCAAAGCAAGCTGTAGATCTACCATTGCTTATATGTTTGTAGCTTCGATACATCCCGAGGGATGCTCTTTGAGTTTCTCTCATGGAGTGATTATATGATAAGTAATTGTACTTGGTGTGTATCTGAGTCTTCGTTTTCCCTTTTCTCCAGAGTTCCTGGTGGGTCTGACCTGCTGCTTGTCACTAAATCTGATTTTCTGTGGGCTGGGCACTACTGGGCACGTTCGGAGATGTTGTCTTTAGCTGCAGGGTGTCCGGTGCTGAATGCAAATTATGTTGACGTGAGATCTCGTGAGATGCGCTGCACGAATTTGGAATGCGGTAATTTATGATTCCGAAGGAGACATACATTGTCATAAACCGTATCGCATAGAAAAACCGCGAGCATCACAGCCAATGTCTGTAGTATCGGAATCAGGGCCCACAAAGGAGAGACCGAGAGCTCAGAGATCAGTTCTTATTTCTATAAACATCCATCTATGCTCACGCGACTGCATATCACTAACGTCCCAGCTTACGATGTCATTGAGTTCGATTTCTCAAGCAAGGCGTTCTTTCAACTAGGAAAACTCATGTATGCCTTGCCTTGGCCGAGCAGAAGTAGTATTCTTGAAGCACTATATAAGCTCTTCGATTCTTACAATACTTTCAAACCCTCAACCCTCATCGAAGATGGCATCCACCAACCGTGAGTTTTCAATTGTGCACTCATAGCCATATCTCACGCCCATTAGCTAAATTCGTACGCATCGACAAAGACGACTGTGTTTTGTTGGTCGTTGACCTTCAAATTGGATTGTTTCAAGTTGTACGCGACTACCAGCCAGACGAGTACAAGAACAATATTTTCGCTCACGCTGCCCTCGGGAAGGTGTTCAACCTTCCGACTATCTTGACTACCAGTGCGGAAAATGGTGCGCTCCCAGTCGGTGTTAAGTGTATCTCGTTTTGACTAACTGGCGATGCCAATTAGGTCCGAATGGTCCACTCCCGAGGGAAATACTCGAAATGCACCCCAATGCCCCGCTCATCAAGCGTCAGGGCGAAGTGAATGCCTGGGACAATGCCGATTTTCGTGCTGCTGTCAAAGCTACTGGGAAAAAACAAATTATCATGGCCGGAATTGTAACTGACGTTCGTCATAAGTACCTTTAACTGCCACACAACAAATTCTTATCCTTGTTTAGGTCTGTACTTGCTTCCTCGCATTGTCTCTTATACAAGAGGGGTATACCGTCTTCGCAAATGCTGAAGCCTCCGGAGCTTCTTCCCGACGTATTGCGGATGAGGCGAACGATAGAATGCGCGCAGCGGGTGTCACCGTCCTATCTATGTTCGCTGTGGCATGTGACTTGATGAGGGACTGGAGAAACACACCTGGATCACTAGAATTGATGCCTTTCTTCGACAAGTAAGTGGAGACGCCTTCAGTTGAAGTGAAATCTTGCGGGGTGCTGACTACCATCCCTTCAAGATATTTCAGTGCTTATGGTATTCTAGCCCGAGGCCATGCTGCTGCTGTTGAAGATGGGGTCATTCAACCAGGAGAGAGCACATAAGTGGGTTACTTATAGAGCAAGTAGTAAAAGACCAATGGGGGGTTAATCATCTGAAACGGTGCCCGTGAGGTCTTCCTACTAAGTAGCCTGGAATCAAGGATGCGAGGGTACCTCGTAATTGAAATTTTCATACTTTGATCTCGCGGCAAGACTATTGGGGCCAGTTGGATATCCAGTGCCTGTGAGAATATCTATATGAAGTGCGTTACACTAACTTCTAGTTGTACTAGCTCAATGAGTCCCAAGGGAATATTTACTTCTGGGGTCTGCTGCATGACATCCTACATACATTGGTACTTGAAGGCAGTGATATCATCCAACAAAACACTCTAAGTAATCGGATCTTGCAAACTTCTTGGGGTTTGAGAGTTCCAACCACTTCCACTCAGCTAATCCCCCTGATTAATTTAAGACAAGGCAAGCTTGCCAACATAAGGCTAGTCTGGCTGGCATTACCCTTATTAGATAAAAGCAGTGCTCAGCCCGGCGGCCTGGGGCGCCGATCAGCAAAACGCAGGTAAGCTGGAGCCATTGTCAGGCACTATACAGCCGTTTCCAGCGGCTCCCAGCAGCCCCCAGCACTGTACAGTGCTGGAAAGTGTGCACCCACGTTTTGCTGATAGGCTATGAGGGTCGCCCCCGCATCTTCAACACCAGGCTTTCAAGAGTGGGGTACGGACAGGTTAGCAAAATAAGGTGAGAAAATATGCATGTGCCCGCCACCTGAGGCTTTCGGAGTACGCTGACGGAGGACCTCCCTGATCCCACTTCACCTGGACCTTTGGTTGCCGGAGTGCGCAAAAGGTTAGGAGGGATGGGCAATAGGTGACTCAAGCTCTGAGTCATGCGCGGCTACTAATTCTGTCCTAAGATTTTGTAGTACTTATTGTGCATCAAAGTTGATTTAGCCTTCAAGTTGTCCTTAAATGGCAGCCGCAGGGACCTGGCTAGTTTCTTCCTTCTTTCCTTCCTTCCTTTCTTGTTCCTGACTATTGTGCCAACCTTTCTATATTTACTCATCCATCGTAATTTACTTACAGGGTATTTCAAGGCTATGCTTGCCTACGTCTTTACTCGAACTTTTGACACGCGAAGAGTAGCTAGTACGTCGAAACCGACGCTGACTCCGAGCCGCCACCTCTGGTGGCACTTCGAAGTTCTGTATGTAGGCAATAAAGTTTTCGAACTCGGATAAGATACTGCTAGCCTTGGTGGAGGTTATTTGTACAAGAAGCCCCTAGTCGGATATTGCAGCTTATGCTCTCTCACTTACTACCAGGTCTGTTGAGTAATTCAATTTGGTCATAGAATCATAGGCTTGCTCATAATATACCAAGGAATACCACCACGTCCGACTTGAACTCTGACATCTCGGCGCGCGCACAGAGTACAACTAATGGAGCGATGCCCAGGTCGATACTGAAAAATTCCGAATGAAGCGGAAGTATCATGATTTCAGCTCGTCTTTACGTTCATACCCGAGAGACTTCTACCAGTTTCTACCAGTTTCTACCAGCTTCTACCCCGAACTCGGGTCACCTCACCGTTGACTCACAGTACTCACGGCAACACTAAAGTCAATCGTGGAGCAGGAGACTACTATATAAGAATGGAGCAATCTTACGTGCCGACGAGTTTTACCCGCTTTCAAACCCAAGGTCCTGACGATGACAACCTACTCAGGAAACTGCCATTGTGGGCTTATCAAGTTTACTGTAACACTACCAGGATCTATCTACGACCAGGTTATTGCAAACTGCAATTGTTCGTTCTCTCCATCTAAGTCAACTTCTCTTACGGGCTTACCAGATAATTCTTTAGGCTCTCTTTGCGCGCGGAACGGGTCCCTCTATATTTACTTCCAAAAGAAAGAAGAAGTCAAGTATTTTTCTGGGGAAGCGGACCTCAAGGTGTGAAATTTCAGATCTTTCTTACATCGAAGTACCTCTCAACAAGTTCATCATCATTTAGAGTTACAACGCTGACCTCGGGTCCAATAAACGCTACTTGGAACATATGTTTTGTCCTCAATGTGGGAGCTATACTGGTTGGAAATGTCTCGAGCCACCCTTCGAGCTCCTTCCTGGCGTTGAGCGTTGAAGCAGTCAATGTATGTGTAGTTTTTGTTTCAACGAATAGCGGCCCATTTCTGCTTTCTTTTAGGTTCGAATGCTGAATGATGTCGATATTGGGCGACTGAAGTTAGGGCCTGAGTTTGATGGCCGAACACAAATTGGCGGGGAGTATGAAGTGGGTAAGTGGTATGAAAAGATTCAAGCGAAGGCAGGGAAAGATGTGTGAGTTTGGCTGTCTCAGCTGTGTATGTAGTATACAAACAACGCGTCTATTGTGAGCGATCCCTCCACGGATAATTGACGTAAAGCCAGTGTAAAGTCAAGCAAAGTTCAAGCACCCCCAGCGTTACCGGATTCCCGATCCTTATCAGTGCTATCCTCCGTTCAGATCTGTTATCTAGTACCTGGACATCTCAAGCTGTGACCAAAGGTGGAGTTGCATCATGGGGCACTGAACTCTCGGTGTTGAATTAAATTTGATACATGCTCTACGTATGTACGTGTTACTTTGACTGTTTTCAGTATTGCTATTAAGCAAGCCTGGTACCTCGTTTTGATACGGCACTAAAATACATTTAGATGTGATTCAAAATGAGCTTCAACATGCCTTCAGCTACTATTCGAATTGGCGATTTTGCTGTCGAAGGAAAGTAAATGAGTCTAGGATTTTTCGCACCAGCGTCCAATTATTGCCATCGCCTTCGGCATACACAAGGTTCGGAAAAATCTGATGCAAACCTAGCGCAATAGCGGGGGCATTCATTACATCAGGCTCCCCATTGGTTTCGAAGGTGCGTAAGGGATGGGGGAAAAGAGTAGGAGGAATCATGGTTGAGGGAGCTGTCTGAAGTTCAATTGGATAGCGAAGACTCTTTAAATCTGGACAATGTCTAGTAAAATGCGCCAAAGATTCGAGAGATGATAAGCCATCGGCTGAATACAGATATAAATCTTTGAGATGAGGCCATGCACGAGCAATTCTGGCTGTTTTCTGGTCTGATACAGGTAATGGAATGTTATAATGAAGGTATTCAAGCCTTTTCAGCTCCAACAGCGGTTCAAATAATGACCAAAGCTGTTGCTCATCGAGATCCGCCGGTAAGGATGATAATGCTGCCTTATTAATCTCTAAGCTCTGAAGGAAAGAAAAGGACGGAAGGAGCTGTGTAATTGCTGCAATATCAACTAGAGGAGACTGGTCCGCGAAAGGTTTGAATCTCCAATCAATGGTTAGATGCCATAGTGCTTGGGGTTTGGCGACCGCTAAAAATTTGCGTGTGTCAGAAGTTGATCCCTCGAGCGCAATTGTTGTCAACAAAGGGAATCCACTCTCAACACCTGTATAATCAAGGACTCCTACAGGTATTGTCAAAGCGAGATCGGTCAACTTTGGTAACGAGGCAATAGCCTGGATGGAATCCACCTCGAGGTGAGACAGACGCATTGCCGAGAGGTATTCCAAGCCCAAGAGGCGTCTCAGTGAAAGCGACAGTCCAGAGAAAGTATAGTTGTTGAGAGTCAAAGACTTCAGTCCAGGACTCTTTGAAACAAGAAGGGCCAGGGAAGGCCCCAAGTCAGAGCTCGCATCAACTGATGCTCGCCAATCACGGGGGAATGAAACCACCCGCAGACTGGTAGCGAAGAAGAACGTGAATGCGTTTGAGTCGCATAAATGAAGGTTAAGGTGAAGCGTTCTAAGCCTCGGGAAGATGGGTTTGTCTTGGCCAAGGCACGTGTACACGGAGTCATGTACATTCCACTGTTTGTCCCCGGAAGGTGCAAAGAATTTGCGGACACGGGAAGTGTAGAAATGTAGACGATCTCGAGACGATGGAGCAATTGGCCTCAGAAACATCTAATATCGTTGTCAGTGAACGTTGAGCTGATAGGATGTTTGGGACTCGCACCTTCTTCCCATTGACTAGGGTAGTTTCCGGGAGAACCGATAACAACGGCTCTATACCCTCTATACTCTCCCACAAAACATCCAAAGCGGGTTCGAGAAATATCCTCGATGCAAGTCCCAGGGACAAAAGACCTTTTGGATCTAGGTGATCAAAATCGTCCGAGATCTCAGCACATATAGCCCTAATAATATCATCGTTGAGCATAGCACTAGTCACAGCACAGATGGAGTGCAGGGCGCAAGAAATTGAGCAGAGCGCTTCAAAGTTCAATTGACGCTCTGAAAGCGGTCATGTGCTACTAGCATGTGCGTACCAGTACGCGTATTTTTGGCCTCGTTCTATTTGTATTCCAGGTATTCTGTCTTTAGAAATGTATTTCTCACCCGAGCTCATACACGGCCGGTTTACTAGGCCCTGAGATTCCAACCACGAAGGGACTCGCTGTGAAGGGGGTCGGAGAGCATAATGCATAACAGATCAGTATTGGAGTCACGGTTATGTCAGGAATAGCATACTATGAAAGGCGTAGTACCTTGATCTCTCGAATGCTTTCCGAGTCTGAACACACTGTTTTTGTAGAATATGCTCCCTTACAGTCCCGCCGACTTCAGACTCTGATACTCCAATACATATGGATTTGTACCATCCAGGTTATCCTATGTTATCCTATGCATTTGATATATGACGAGCCTCTTTTTCGGAGTCATAGCCCCAAATATGTTGCTCGCCGACTGTGCTCCTTGGTGAATTGACTAGCAATTCCGGGCGCCAGCAAACTTCCCGAATTCTTGGAATTCTCAAGACATTACCATCGTTGTATCGGCTTCGATGAGGGTGGTATACCAAACTGTTTACCTTTAGCAGAGGAAAGTGAATTTACTCTTATGCGTAGCACATACACTCTCGAGGGTACTTAAGATAAGCAAGCCGGGTACCTCGTTACAATACAGATTCGACAAAGGACAGCCTTCACCTAGCACTCCAGTCCTACCCCTCGAATTGGCGGTTTTGGAGTGACCATAAACTCTTTTGCACCTGCGTCCAAGCATCACCGGGGCCGTCAACTTCCTGAAGGTTTGGGAAGATCCGATACAGGCCTTGCGCCATACTATGTGTAGTCGTCTCATCAGTCTCCATATTGCACCAGAACGAGCGTAAGGGATGCATCGGAAGAGTAGGATGGTTCTGAATAACAGGGGTGGGAGCGGTGTCCGCCTGAAGTTGGATTGGATAGGAAAGACTCTCCAAATTTGGACAATGCCTGGCGAAATGTGCCAGAGATTCAAGAGACGCCAAACCACCAATTGAATCATGATAGACGTGTAATTCTTTGAGATGAGTCCACGCGCAAGCAATTTGGAGTGTTTTTTGGTCCGATACGGGCAATGAGATGTTATAGTCGAGGAGTTCAAGCCTTTTCAGTTCCAATAGTGGTTCAAATATCAACCAAAGCTGTAGGTCCTCAAGATCCATAGGTAACTCCGTTAATGCATCCCCGTCAATCGCTAAATTCCGAAGGAAAGGATAGGAGGGAAGGAGATGAATGATGGCTGCAACATCAGCTATACGAGATTCTTCCGTGGCAAATTCATAGCCCAAATCGAGGACAAGCTCCTGTAGTGCATGAGGTTTGACAACCGCTAGCAATTTACGCGTGTCAGAAGTTGACCCATGGAGCCGAAGTTTTGTCAATGATGGGAATCCCCTCTCAACTCCCGTATGATCAAGAACGATTCCGGCAGGTAATGTCAAGTAGAGATAGGTCAACTTTGGTAACAAGGCTATAGCCTGAATGAAATCCTCCTCCAGGTGAGACAGGTCCATTACCGAAAGACGTTCCAGAGCCACAAGATGTTTTAGTGTAAGTGACAGTCCAGAGTAAAGATACTTGCTGAGAGTCAGATGCCTCAGTTCAGGACTCTTTGAAACAAGAAGGGACAGGGAAGGTCCCATGTCAGAGCTCGTGGCATCAGGTGGTGGATCTAGGAGCCAGGGATAGGGCCACGAAACCACCTGTAGACTGGTCGCCAAGAAGAACAAGAATGTCTTTGAGTCGCATAAACGAGGGCTAAGGTGAAGCGTGCTAAGTTTTGGGAAGATGGGGTTTTCATGGCCAAGGCGCGCGTACACAGAGTCATGTACATTCTGCTCGAGAGGTGCAACGAATTCGCGGACACGGGAAGTGTAGAAACGGAGACGATCCCAAGATGATGGAGAAATTGGTTTAAGAATCATCTAGTAACATAGGACTCGGTGAACATGGAGCTGATAGGACGTGTGGGACACGCACCTTCTTCCTATTGATGAGCCTGGTTTCAGGGAGAATCGACAACAACGGCTCTATGCTATTCATCCTCTGCCACATAACATCCAAAGCGGGCTCGAGAAATATCCTCGATGAGAGTCCAAGAGACAGAAGATCTGGGGGAGCTGAGTGAGCAGAATCATCTGTTATTTCAGCACATATAATCCTGATAACATCATAGTTGAGCATAAAGGGCAGCGATGGAGTCTAACTGCAAGGCGCGCCGCACATCCGATGAGCAGCGCTTGAGCACATGATCACATTGCTTCTTCTATTTGTGTTCCAAATGTCGGCTGCCCGCCAAACCGAGACCAAATTGGTCTGACCAATTGGACGATCAAAACCGAAAGACCGAATTGACCGATTAAGACCGATTCTGGCTCAGGCCACCCCGTGACTTAGGAAATCCCGCCATGTAAAAGCTTGTTGCCCATCCAACTCACACAGGAGCCATCTTTTGACTGCTGCAAGGCATTATCATAGAGAAGTATTCATATACGGTGGACCTTGATATGCTTCCCAGGCCTTTGTACGACTTAGAAACCTCATTTATTAGTGCACTTATCATTTCAGTTCATGCCGGCGTAGCCGGCCGCCAAAAATGTAGCATAAGCGCCCAACTTGCCGAATTTACGATTCTTCACCAATTCTTTGGTCAATAAAATATTATACACCTTGAAATAAGCTATTAGAGTAAGCGGATATGTAATAGCCAGAAAATATCAGAGATTCAGAAACAGAGAAGGGATATTAGGATGGACTAGAAGAAATACAGCTACGGTATTTGACGGCATGGGCCAAAAAAGCAAGGAAACTTAATATACAATGTCACAAATGTGAGCAACAATATCAAGTCATGCAAATATGTAAAAACAGGATGTCTAGCTCTACTTATTAGCATAGGTACTAAGTTATGGCCAGCCTGAGGCTGTGGCCTCGCGGTTTGCTTCCGTCTTGAGTCATAGCTCGGGCCTTTCGCGTGCACCGAGTGCACCGAGCCTCGGTATGACCATTTGCCCAAATGTCTTTAGAAATGGACTACTCCTCAAGCTCTCAAGCTCTCAAGATCTCAAGATCTCAAGATCTCAAACCTCAAGCTTCACCTGTGTACACCTCATCCACGGCCGGTTTACTAGCCCCTTGAATTCCGACCACGAAGGGATGGGAGCCGGACGACACACGGTTATGGCAGCAATAGGAAGGAGATTGTCTCATACTATAAACGTAGTATGTCTCTCAAATGTTTTCCCAGTCTGAATACCTGTTCTGTTATCGCGGCCGACTCTGCAGATCTGATACTTATCCGTTGTACCCTATGCGTATCATATACGATGAGCTTTTTCAGAGTCATGGCACCCAGATATCTTGTTTGCCAACTCGTCCTTGTTCGAGCCTCCAGCACATGCACCTCGATTTTGGCATCCGTCTAGTTTACGAATTTGCAGCACACTCTCAATTTCGAGTTCGTCTGATGAAAGTGTCGCAGCACCGGAGCACATCAACTCTACAGTTGGGTGATCTGTATAACGAGAGGCTTTGAATCAGCAGTTTGTTTTCTCCCCGGTCACCTTGGTGAGTTGACTAGCAGTGTCGCGCAAAGTCAAGTACTCAACTGCCATCTTGACCTTGCCTGTAGTGGTACAGCAGTAATCATCATAACTCACACAATCGACTTGGGAAGTTACAACGCACTATTGGAATTCGCTGGATCCCGGAATGCAGATATAGCTCATGCCCCCGGATCCTCTATCGAAAAAGCAACGGGAACATCGGGAAGGAAGCCTATGCTCCAGTTGAAACCCTTTTCCAAGTTGTACTTGTGACGGAGCGAAAAAGTTGGTCCGAAAGTCTTCATAGCGCATCGGGATGTAGACGAAAGTCCACGGGATCCCCGACGTGATGACCAGAACGTCAATCTGCGCTTTCGACTTCCGACTGTTTTCCCCGCACTCTTCTTCACCTCCTCCGACTATTGACTTTCAGACAATAATACGCTTCACGCTAACCGTTTTCGTTACCTTTTGACTACTACACGGCAAGTTCCTGGCAAGTACTTGGTGCCCGTCTTCTATTATTACTCTACCGACACTCTACTATATTGTCCCTCTCTACTATATTGTCCCTCTCTCCGTAATTTCAGTCTTCGCTTCGCGGCTACGGGCTCGTTCGCTGCCCCTACGGTACACTGCGCTAACCCTTCTACATTTCCACCCAAGGGTCTAGTACAAAGCGGAACCGAGCATATCCATTCTATCTTCTACCTGCTGAGTGCAGAGGAGATACATTGTAAGTAACGTGTTTTTGTCAAGTTCTTGTGTTCGATAAACCCCACAGCTCTTGGTCCGCCGCCTCCCTCTTCCAGCTGCGCTCGCAGCCAGACTATTGTATTACTTCAAATGGCATGCAAAGGATAGTATGAAGTTGGGAGGTTTGTTTTGGGTTTGTTGGGTTTGGGTGATATTACTGCGCCGTTGTTACTTTACTTTCATTTCATTCATTTCTTTGGTGTACTGAATCGTCAAGCTCAAGCTCAATTTTCACGTTGTTCAAACATTCAGAGGATGTGCTTTGACTGAAGCTGAGTTGAGCATTCTGGAACACGGTAGCCGACTTGTTTGCTTTTGTTGTCCTTGAGCTTCACCAGTTTCTCTTATAATCATCATTGTTCCCTTACTCGAAACATGTTTCTAGTATTCCGCTGATCTTATTGGATTCTCCACAGACTTCTACACGCTCATTATCTGCAAACCCAGCTGTCCGACTTGTCAACTTGATAATGGGTGATACAGCCATACAGATTCGGAACTTATTGCGATGTTCAGTACGAACGTTTGTACCCGATATCTGTAGCTGATTCGGGGCGTGCTATTTTGCAATGGACTTGCGGTTTCGGGCTCAAAAAGACATTGTTTACGTTCTCCATGCCACTTCCAGACGCCAGAATATTGCCCGAATTTTTGGATTTCTTGAGACATCACCATTCCTTCCGTAGTTCATAGTCTCTTTATCCGCTGCTATGAGGGCGTTGATAACAGAGAAAAAGTAAATTTATTCTTCTGCTTCGCACATGCACCCTCGATGGTACTCAAAATGAGCAAGCCCGGTACCGCGTTACAATATAGATTAGGCATAGCCTGATAGCCTTCACCTATTACTAGCACCTACCCCAGTCCTACTCCTCGAATCGGCGGTTTTGGAGTGACCACAGAATTTTTTGCACCTGTGTCCAGCCATCACCACGGCCATCAACTACTTCGAGGTTTGGGAACATCTGATGCAGGCCATGCGCCATAGTGTCTGCAGTCATCATATCAGTCTCCACATTGCACCAGAATGAGCGTAAGGGATGCATCGAAAGAGTAGGATGGTCCTGAATAACAGGTGTGGGAGTGGCAGGCACCCAAAGTTGGATTGAATAGTCAAGTCTCTCCAAATTTGGACAATGCCTGGCAAAATGCGCCAGACATTCAAGAGATGATGAACCACTGGCTAAATACAGATGTAAATCTTTGAGATGAGGCCATGCAGAAGCGATTCTGGCTGTCTTCTGGTCTGATATGGCAGGCAAATCAATGTCATAGCCAAGGCATTCAAGCCTTTTCAGCTCCAATAGCGGTTCAAATAACAACCAAAGCTGTAGGTCATCAAGATCCACTGATAACTTCAATAATCTATCCCCAACAATCACTAAACTCCGAAGGAAAGGGAAGGAGGGGAGGAGATAAGTAATGGCTGTGATGGATTGCCATTCAGTGGCAGGTTTGAAGCTCAAGTCAATGACCAGCTCCTGTAGTGCTTGGGGTCTGATGACCGCTAGAAATTTGCGCGTGTCAGAAGTTGACCCACAGAGCTCAATTTTTGTCAATGATGGGAATCCACTCTCAACACCCGTATAATCAAGGAAGACTTCTTCAGGTAACGCCAAGTCGAGATGGGTCAGCTTTGGCAACAAGGCTATAACCTGAACGAAGTCCACTTCCAGGTGAGATAGGCCTATTGCCGAGAAGTATTCTAAATCCACAAGATGCCTCAGTGTAAGTGACAGTCCAGAGTAACAATACTTGTTGAGACCTAGAGACTTCAGTTCAGGACTCTTTGAAACAAGAAGGGCCAGGGAAGGTCCTAAGTCAGAGCTCGAATCAGCTAGTGAACCTAGTGCAGGATGGGGCCACGAAACTACTCGTAGACTGGTCGTCAAGAAGAACATGAATGTGTTCGAGTTGCATAAACGAGGGCTAAGGTGAAGTGTTCTAAGTTTTGGGAAGATGGGTTTTTTTTGGCCAAGGCACTCGTACACGGAGTCATGTACGTCCAGCTCTTTGTACTGGAATGGTGCAATGAATTTGCGGACACGGGAAGTGTAGAAACGGAGACGATCCCAAGACAATGGAGCGATTGGTCTAAGAAACATCTAATATCATTGCCAGTGAACGTTGAACGTTGAACATTGACTTGAGACTAATAGGATGTTTGGGACACGCACCTTTTTCCCATTGACGAGCGTGGTTTCCGGGAGAACCGACAACAGCGGCTCTATACTCTTTATCCTCTTCCACATAACATCCAAAGCGGGTTCGAGAAATACCGTCGATGCAAGGCCGAGAGACAGAAGATCTTTTGGATCTGAGTGACCAAAATCATCCGTGATTTCAGCACATATAGTCCTGATAACATCATGGTTGAGCATAATGGGCAGTGATGGAGCTCTGGAGTGTAAGGCACAAACTATTGATTTTCAACAGAGCGCTTATCCTTGACACCAAACGGCCATTCGAATACATGCATTTTTTGCCATCTTCTATCTGTATTCCAAGTGTCTTTAAAAATGCACTTCTCAAACCTCACCGGCACCTCATCGACATCCATGGCCCGTTTACTAGTCCTTAAAATTCCGACCACGAAGGGATTCTTGTGAAGGGAGTCGGACGATTGATATCAAGGAGAGGTTGAATATGTCATACTATAAACGTCGTAGTACGTCTCTCAAATGCTTTGCGAGTCTGAACACTTGTTTTAGCTACCGCGGCCGACTCTGATACTTCATTACATATGGATTTGTACCATCCGTTGTACCCTATGCGTATGATATATGATGAGCTTTTTCAGAGTCATGGCAGCCCCAGATGTCTTGTTCGCCAACTCGTCCCTGTTCGAGCCTCAAGCACATACACCTTGGTTTCCGCCCCGCTATCTTATCGTACCGTCTAGTTTACGAATTTGCAGCACACACTCTCAATTTCGAGTCCGTCCGAGGAAAATGCTGCAGCATCGGAGTACATCAACTATGCAGTTGGGTGATCTGCATAGCGAGAGACTCTGCTCTTTGATCAACAGTTTGCCCCCTACCCTGTCTCTTTGCGGAATTGACTAGCACTATCGCGCAAAGTCAAGTACTCAACTACCATAGCACAGGAGCAATCATCGTAACTCGCAAAATCGACTTGGAGAGCTACAGCGCCCTATTCCAATTCTCTGGATCCCGGAATGCAGATACAGCTCATGCTCCCGGATCCTCTATCGAAAAATGCAACGGGGAAAGGAAGCCTATGCTCCAGTCGAAACGCTTCTCCATGCTGTACTTGTGACGGAGCGAAAAAGCTGGTCCGAAAGTTTTCATAGCGCATCGGGATGTAGACGAAAGTCCACGGGATCCCCGACGCAATGACCAGAACGTCAATCTGCGCTTTCGACTGCCGATTGTTTGCCCCGCACTCTTCTTCACCTCCTCCGACTGTTGCCTTTCAGACAATAATACGCTTCACGCTAACCGTTTTCGTTACCTTTTGATTACTACGCGGCAAGTTCCTGGCAAGTACTTGGTGCCCGTCTTCTACTATTACTCTACCGACACTCTACTATATTGTCCCTCTCTCCATAATTTCAGTCTTCGCTTCGCGGCTACGGGCTCGTTCACTGCCCCTACGGTACACTGCGCAAAACCTTCTACATTTCCACCCAAGGGTCTAGTACAAAGCGGAACCGAGCATATCCATTCTCTCTTCTGTCTACTGAGTGCAGAGGAAATATATCCCGCCTCTGCCAGCTGCGCTTGCAGCCAGACTATTGTATTACTTCAAAATGGCCTGCAAAGATAGTATGAAGTTGGGAGGTTTGTTGGGTTTGGGTGATAATAACATGTCGTTGTTACTTTACTTTCATTTCCTTTGTTTCTTTGGTGTACTGAATCGTCAAGCTCAAGCTCAGTTTTCGCGTTGATCGAGCATTCGGAGGCTGCGCTTTGACTTGAGCATTCTGGAACATGGTAGTCGACTCATTTGCTTTTGTCGTCCTTGAGCTTCACCAGTTGCTCTTATAATCATCATTGTTTCCAGTATTCCGCTGATCTTATTCTCCAGACTTCTACACGCTCACTATCTGCAAACCCAGCTGTCCGACTTGTCAACTTGATAATGGGTGATACAGCCATACAGATTCGGAACTTATTGCGATGTTCAGTACGAACGTTTGTACCCGATCTCTGTAGCTGATTCGCGGCGTGCTATTTTGCAATGGACTTGCGGTTTCGGGCTCAAAAAGTCATTGTTTATATTCTCTGTGCCACTTCCAGACGCCAGAATACTGCCCGAATTTTTGGAATTCTTGAGACATTACCATTCCTTCCGTAGTTCATTGTCTCTTTATCCGCTGCTATGAGGGCGTTGATAACAGAGAAAAAATAAATTTACTCTTCTGCTTCGCACATGCACCCTCGATGGTACTTAAAATGAGCAAGCCCGGTACCGCGCTACAATATAGATTAGGCATAGCCTGATAGCCTTCACCTATTACTAGCACCTACCCCAGTCCTACTCCTCGAATCGGCGGTTTTGGAGTGACCACAGAATTTTTTGCACCTGTGTCCAGCCATCACCACGGCCATCAACTACTTCAAGGTTTGGGAACATCTGATGCAGGCCATGCGCCATAGTGTCTGCAGTCATCATATCAGTCTCCACATTGCACCAGAATGAGCGTAAGGGATGCATCGAAAGAGTAGGATGGTCCTGAATAACAGGTGTGGGAGTGGCGGGCACCCAAAGTTGGATTGAATAGTTAAGACTCTCCAAATTTGGACAATGCCTGGCAAAATGCGCCAGACATTCAAGAGATGATGAACCACGAGCTAAATACAGATGTAAATCTTTGAGATGAGGCCATGCAGAAGCGATTCTGGCTGTCTTCTGGTCTGATACAGGCAAATCAATGTTATAGCCAAGGTATTCAAGCCTTTTCAGCTCCAATAGCGGTTCAAATAACAACCAAAGCTGTAGGTCATCAAGATCCACTGGTAACTTCGATAATGCATCCCCAACAATCACTAAACTCCGAAGGAAAGGAAAGGAGGGGAGGAGATAAGTAATGGCTGTAATGGATTGTTCGGTGGAAGGTTTGAAGCTCAACTCAATGACCAGCTCCTGTAGTGCTTGGGGTCTGATGACCGCTAGAAATTTGCGCGTGTCAGAAGTTGACCCACAGAGCTCAATTTTTGTCAATGATGGGAATCCACTCTCAACACCCGTATAATCAAGGAAGGCTTCTTCAGGTAATGCCAAGTCGAGATGGGTCAGCTTTGGCAACAAGGCTATAACCTGAACGAAGTCCACTTCCAGGTGAGATAGGTCCATTGCCGAGAAGTATTCTAAATCCACAAGATGCCTCAGTGTAAGTGACAGTCCAGAGTAATGATACTTGTTGAGACCTAGAGACTTCAGTTCAGGACTCTTTGAAACAAGAAGGGCCAGGGAAGGTCCTAAGTCAGAGCTCGAATCAGGTAGTGAACCTAGTGAAGGATGGGGCCACGAAACTACTCGTAGACTGGTCGTCAAGAAGAACATGAATGTGTTCGAGTCGCATAAACGAAGGCTAAGGTGAAGTGTTCTAAGTTTTGGGAAGATGGGTTTTTTTTGGCCAAGGCACTCGTACACGGAGTCATGTACGTTCAGCTCTTCGTACTGGAATGGTGCAATGAATTCGCGGACACGGGAAGTGTAGAAACGGAGACGATCCCAAGACGATGGAGCAACTGGTTCAAGAAATAACTAATAATGTAGGACTCAGTGAACATTGAGCTGATAGGATGTTCGGGACACACACCTTCCTCCTATTCACGAGCGTGGTTTCAGGGAGAACCGACAACAACGGCTCTATACTAGTTAACCTCTTCCACATAGCATCCAAAGCGGGCTCGAGAAATATCCTCGATACAATCCCAAGAGACAGAAGATCTTTTGGAACTGCGTGACCGAAATTATCCGTGATTTCAGCACATATAATCCTAATAACATCCTGGTTGAGCATAGCCTGGATAACCACGCTCACCGGGGGTAGCACACGCCCGTAGTACCGTTATGTAAAGCGCTAAGCTCAGCGTCTTTGAGCTGCATTTCTTGAGCCAGACTTCTACCATGGCCACGTTCTTGTATTAGCGGATCGCCAGTGGTACGAAGTATGTGTATTCAAGCTTTCTTTATGAATGCTTTTGTGGCTATCGCGAGACCACGTAACTAGACACAAGTTTTAAACGGTACTTATACTACTTGTAACTGGCATGCTATGGTGGCAGTGAGTACACAGATTCTTCCTTCCTTCGCAGTATAGCATAATTAATATGGATCGCAGATAGAGTACATCGAAATCCTACAAAGAGCGAATACAAGAACAAAGATGTCGCATAGATGCGTTACACCAGCCTTACTAAAATATAATAAATGTATGGTATATTGACCATCTAATTCAATGCTTCCGATGCTCCAGAATGCTCCTAACACCCTCCCAACATCATCCAAACCCCTTCACGGCTGCATCGGAACAAATAATCACTCCAGAGCTCCATCCATCTATTCCACAACAGGATCCACATGCATCTCATCTTCCGCCACCTCGACCCCGAGTCCAACATCGGGAGACAGTGTCCATGAGAATCACCCATATCGATGTCTTCCCCCTCATCCAGAGATGCGTAATGAACCATATCAACCATACCCTCTATGAACATCGGGTTCGAATTCTCGTTTTGCGGATGGTGAATTAGTGTATCTCCATGCTCTCGTTTCCTTTTCGATGACGATCAGATGAGATCAGGATCTATGTTTTCTTTGGCCGTACCAATCGCAGTCACCTGCAGCGCTGCGACTTGCGCCAGCGAGGCCAGAGCGAGCCGGCGGAGTCTCGCTCGCATTGCCGTTGCCATCGTGAGCGTTAAGATCGACGTAGGTTCTGCAGAGTGGGCAAGTGCGGTTTTATTAGCCTCAGCTGGAACGGATAAGAAAATGGTTCGAATGAACCTATAATACATCTGTTCCATAACGGTCAGATACATCTGAAGTGAAACGAGTGGGAGCAGGGTCCGGAGATAAATATAGATCGACAGATGGTGAGGGGGAATAAATCTGTAGCGAGGAAGTTGGTTAGTAAACGGTAAGCGAATGAGAAGATGAAAGGAAAAGGTAGAATATAGGAGTACATTGTACAGGAAAAGTGAACAAGCGTATGACAGAAACTATGAAACATTTGCACTTACATATACAACAATCTGGTAACCCCACATCCATCGAACCCTTCTTCTTCGATCCAGCCTTTCCACTGCTCGCCGTGGGACCAGATACGTCTTTCGCAAGCAACTCAAATTCTTGATCGAACTAGTTCAAATCAATTTTAGTACAAGAGGCGCAAGTCGGATAGCTGACTTTACTCACTTGAACCGTGTGTTAGCTCCACTCCCACTCCCGCACCAACTGCACTCTAATCTTCACACTCTGATAAATATCTGTACTTCCATCTTGATAATCCACACCGAGTTGTAACAGACCCCCATTCCTGAGCTCGTACTCGGGCGATGCGGTCCCTTGGACGTAGGACAGGCTTCACCTACTACTAGCACCCACTCCACTCCTACTCCTCGAATTGGCGGTTTTGGAGTGACCGTAATTTTTTTTTCACC
This sequence comes from Rhodocollybia butyracea, assembly GCA_015501585.1. Taxonomy (NCBI): domain Eukaryota; kingdom Fungi; phylum Basidiomycota; class Agaricomycetes; order Agaricales; family Omphalotaceae; genus Rhodocollybia; species Rhodocollybia butyracea. Next base: position 39,587 of record JADNRY010000053.1, on the reverse strand, counting down.
TGCGTCCAACCATCGCCGGGGCCATCAGCTTCCTCAAGGTTTGGGAACATCTGATACAGGCCTTGCGCCATAGTGTGCGCAGTCACCTTATCGGTCTCCACATTGCACCAGAACGAGCGTAAGGGATGCGTAGAAGAAGTAGGATGGTCCTGTATAACAGGTGTGGAAGTGGTAGCCGTCTGAACTTGGATTGAATAAGAAAGGTGCTCCAAATTTGGACAATGCCTGGCAAAATACGCCAGAGACTCAAGAGATGCCAAACCACTGGCTGAATTATGATAGGCATATGATTCTTTGAGACGAGGCCACGCACAAGCAATTTGGAGTGTTTTCTGGTCTGATACGGGTACTGAAAGGTTATAGTTGAGGACTTCAAGTCTCTCCAGCTCCAATAGTGGTTCAAATATCGACCAAAGCTGTGTGTCATCAAGTTCTATTGGTAACCCTGACGATTCTCCGTCAATCGTTAAATCCTGAAGGAAAGGAAAGGATGGGAGGAGGCGAGTCATGGCTGTAATATCAGTTAGGACTGATTGTTCCGTGGCAGGTTCGAAGCTCAACTCAATGACCAGCTCCTGTAGTGCTCAAGGTCTGGCGACCGCTAACAATTTGCGCGTCTCAAAAGTTGACCCATGGAGCTCAACTTTCGTCAATGATGGGAATCCCCTCTCAACACCTGTATAATCCAGGAAAACTTCTTCAGGTAACGTCAAATTGAAACGGGTCAACTTTGGCAACAAGGCTATAACCTGAATGGAATCCACCTCCAGGTGAGACAGGTCCTTTGCCGAGAAGTATTCCAAATCCACGAGATGCCTTAAGGTAAGTGACAGTCCAGAGTAATGATACCTGTTGAGAGTCAGAGACTTCAGTCTAGGACTCTTTGAAACAAGAAGGGCCAGGGAAGGTCCAAGTCAGAGCTCGAATAAGGTGTTGGCCGTGGTGAAGGATGGGGCCACGAGACTACTTGCAGACCGGTCGTCAAGAAGAACACGAATGTATTCGAGTCGCATAAACGAGGACTAAAGTGAAGCGTTCTAAGTTTTGGGAAGATGGGGGTTTCTTGGCCAAGGTACGCGTACACGGTGTCATGTACATTCTGCTCGTTTTCCCAGAGAGGTGCATAGAATTCGCGAACACGGGAAGTGTAGAAACGAAGACGATCCCAAGACGATGGAGCGATTGGTCTAAGAAACATCTAACATCATTGTCAGTGAACATTGGCCTGATACTAATAGGATGTTTGGGACACGCACCTTCTTCCCATAGACAAGTGTTGTTTCAGGGAGAACTGACAACAGAGGCTCTATACTATTTATCCTCCTCCACATAACATCCATAGCGGGTTCAAGAAATATCCTCGATGTAAGCCCGAGAGACAGAAGATCTTTTGGAACTGAGTGAACAGAATCATCTGTGACTTCAGCACATATGATCCTGATAACATCGTGGTTGAGCATGCAGCACAGATAAAGCGCAAGACCTCACATTGACGCCCACAGTAAGTCACTAGTCACAGCGCTAAGCTACTTACTTGGGCTCAGCCTCGTTGAACTACATTTCTTGAGCCAGACTCCGGGAGTTCTTATCAGTTGGGGCCGCCCATGACCGGATTCTCGGGTTAATTTTTAGGGGATCAGAAATAGGAAGAACAAATAACGAGTGACTGAGGAAACCGCGAAACCGGCAAGATCTTGCATCTCATCTTCTGCCACCACGACTATAACACCAACATCAGGGTGTCCAGGCCCATGCAAATCACGCCTACTAATATCTTCCCCCTCATCTGCCGACGCGTAATGCATAATGAACCATACCCTCGGATTCGTGTTGTGCGCCCGTGTATCTTCAGGTACCTTCATGCTCTCGTTTCCTTTTCGATGACGACAAGACGGGATCAATGCTTTGGCAGTGGTAGTACTACGTATGACCTTCGACTTAGTCTTCACTAGTCACTAGCTTCAAGGTCCACAACCACGGCAGATTCTTCTTCCCCTCTCTCTGCAGCACCGCGACTGCGCCAGCGAGACCAGAGCGCGATGGTACCGGGATTGTCTTCGCCGTGTCCAGACGTCCAGGAGCAGACAAACTTCTGTTTTCTGTTGGAATAGGATTTCCGCTTCCTGCTCGTAAAATTGGGGTTTAGAAATGTTCCTCTATGAACGTTGTTTTCATTATCATGACATTTCTTTGACCTGCCTCGCCCGAGAAACAATCTGAGAACTGTTGAATGTGGTGGCGAATTGGTTGATGTGCGTTCAGCGGAACCATGGTGAATAGACGTACTGTTCAGAGAATCGGGTATCATTTTCTCCTTATCTGCTCATGTGCAAATCCACCTACCACTGAGAGGGTCATCATCTTGACTAGGGAATATTTCAGGTGAGGATTCGGAAGGCTGATGAACTGAGATGCGGTCCGGGCCTCAACAGCAAACTTACAATTCAGTTTTTGAAGTCTTTCTGACTCAATAGCCTTATCTTGAATCCACGTTTTCTCATTGTCAGCGAGTCGCACACATTGTACTAAAAACCCATCAACTAGCTACCCTTCAACAACCCTCTTTGCGAACAGAAACCAAGCTAATCACGTTTCCGGATGTTTAGTAGATCTCACGACTTTGTTGTCGATAGAGGAACCTTCAACTATGCTGGGCGCGATGTGAATATCTCTATGAATGAAGGAGAAAGAGGTGTGTTAGTCACTTGCCTCACAGATCGACAAACAGCGTTAATGCGTTGAAAGGCCTTCACATATTATATGGGCATACATCCCCTTCTGCTGTGTTTAATGCAGAAGCTCGTTTTCCTGCGCCATTGTGCCATCCAGGAACGCGGGAAGATATTTTGAGAGAATTGAAGGACTGGGTCAAACAGGATGCACCGCAGGTCTTCCCGAATGACTCAAGCATCTGCTGGCTCTATGGACCAGCTGGAGCAGGAAAGTCGGCTATTGCTCAGACTGTTGCAGAGGCCTGTGCGAATGATAGGATCCTAGCTGGGAGTTTCTTCTTTTGGCGCTCTGATTCTTCCCGTAACAACCCTGCACGGCTGTTCACTACACTTGCTTTCCAGATCGCTACCGCAATGCCTGAGTTACGCTCGATCATAAACTCAGTGATCATGAAAAATCCGAATCTGTTGTCAATTTGTCAATCGAGATTCAGTTTGACGAACTTATTCTGCAGCCCTGGCTCAAGGTCCAGATACACCAGGAGTTGCTTGGAAAACCTCCCTCTTTGCATTTCCAAAATGGTAGAAAGAGCCCGACTCCGTTTTCATTTGCGCCGCCAAGTACAGGTACCTCTAGCTCACCGCTCTCATTGGCTTGCACCCGAATTATCATCATCGATGGTCTAGATGAATGTTCTGATAGTCGTAATCAACAGCGTATCCTTTCCGTTCTCAGAAATGCAATGTATAAACACCCTCTTCCATTCCGAATTCTAATTGCCAGCAGACCAGAACCTCGTATCAAAGAGTCTTTTAACAGCCCACATCTCAGGTCTATCTGCCGTTGGATGCCTCTCGATGATCATTTATTCCAAGCATCTCGTGAAATTCGAGTATTTCTCCAGGATAAATTCCAAGAAATACTCCAGCTTCACTCACATACAATGGAGCATGTTCCTCATCCTTGGCCAACTGATAACCAGATTGATATCCTTGTTCGAAAGGCTTCAGGACACTTCATATACCCATCGACAGTAATCAAATACATTGATGATGATGGTGCAGTCCCAGCGGACCGTCTCGATGTGGTACTTGGTATTCAACCACCTGAGGGGACGGAATCACCATTCGCTGAGCTGGATGCTCTTTACCATCAAATTTTGTCAGCGGCGCACAAAAAGAGCACTAAACTGATTCACATTCTTGGCGCAATCATAGTGCACCAGATGGACAATACAAATGAGAGTGAGGTCTTGGTGCATCTACTCGCTGCCGAGATGAAATCTCTAGGCGCTCTCCGCGCCGCATTATCTGGTCTCCATTCTTTGTTCAATGGCCCATCACCTGTTGAATCCGGCCTTAGTTTTTGCCATGCTTCCTTTGGGGATTTTTTATCAGACCAGAAAAGGTCCTTGCACTTTTATATCAGCAAATCAGATGGCCATGACTATCTCGCACAGTGCTGCTTATCTGTAATTGAGGTTGGAGGCCCCAAAGGCTTTCCCCAATCACTCGCTTTTGAACCTGATAACCAGAGTGCTGTTTCTCTTTCTGTGTTAAAACATGCTCACTTGCATTGGGCAGTTCATCATACCCATGCATCTGGCACTGCTCAACTTCTGTCACGGCTCAATACTTTTGATGTTTACTCTGCTTCTCTGACTCTATATCGACATTCCACTCTCCACTCAGCTGCAATATTCTTTTTTATCTGGCCACTTTGTGATTTCCTTGAAAAAACATCTACAATCCAGGCTCACTTCAAGGTATGAGAGACCCTTTCATGCGCTTTCATTGCTTACACAATATTGCTGTATGCCGCTTCTTAGAGTAAACATAACAAGGACTTGCAGCATTTTCTTGAGATATCCACCATTGGCTTCAGTATCATTGTGCCTGACTTTGAAATCCCTATTCGGTTGTGCGCTGACATTGAACAGATAAAGGGGCATCTCGCCTCACAGATTCCCTCTCATTTTGCTGAGTCAGTATCTGGATATCTTAGGCACTCTGCTTTAAAAATCACCCCATTACTTACATCCCACAAAGACCTTCCTTCCAATTATTGACATGGAATGACGTGTGGCGCAAAAGCAAAAAAAGTTATCCAGATATTTCCCCAAGCTCTCAGGTGTCGAGCTTCATGCGCGTCTACACACGAAACTCGTCATATTATCTAAGTATCTTTACAGTATATAATCTACGTACTCATACTGAGACAACAGAGATCTCTTTCTTCCCAACCACCACCACTACTTCAGTACCTCGGAGAGACGAGTAGGGACTGACCAAATCACAGGCAGATCCCCCATCGAACTCGATACTTGATTCCGAGTATAGACTCAGTCAATGTATCTCATCTGGAGCCCACCGCGAGGGGGGATCCAAGGCAGATTGTCAATACCCCTATTTCATTCCTCTCGGACTACTCCGACATCGCTGTCGAACTTCACTCACGTTCATTAACTTTATAAATTCATTTCACTTGCTGACTTCATCGGGCGACTGTCTCATATGTTGAGCGCGTCGCTTTTCAGCAAGCCCCTATTGCTGCTCCTTCATCCCGCCGCCCTCGCCGTCATTTCGAGAAGGGAACGTGTTGCTGGGATGGGTGCTCGTCTTGATTTTGAGCTTGTCTTGATCTTGCTCAATGGGTTTCACGAGATTTGGCATGACCGAGATCTGATGATCATATCATTCTCAATACTGGTATTTTCCATCTGGAGGATGATCTCGACACAGAATTCTCAAGGATCACCTTCTCGTTATCATGTTGGTCACCATTTTGACAATTGCTTCGCAATCATCGACAGCTAGGCTGCGTCGATTCATCATTTCGTCAATTCTTTAATCGATTATTCACATGTTTATCTTGGCAACACTCTTCCCGTCCATTAATCTCTGGCTCGCGTTGCGCAATAGCCATTCCAATCTATCTCTACTGTCCTGGGTGTGTCGTATCTCTTGAAGATCAAGAGGACACCGCACCGTATTTTCCGTCTCCTATGTCCGTTTGATGACTTCGGAAAGGTGCCACGAGTCGGGACCTTCCAATCCCGAGCCTGTATTTTATCAGTTTCCTTCCTATCCGATAAGCTTTGTCGATAAGCTTCGGTTATCACAGTCGGGACCTTCCGATCCCGAGGTCATGATTTATCAGTTCCCTCCCTGTCCAACGAGCTATGTCTATAAGCTCTGGTCCAGTCCACAAGTCATTTCTACATGTCCATTATGCCTTCAGCATCTTCACCGCCTCGATACAAAGTGTGTTCAATTTATTAGTCCATTCACATTCCTTTATCTTTCCATTCATCAATGCTGAGCACCCATATCTTTGTATTGGTGTTCACTTCTTTGTTTCTTCTTTCCCTTTCCCTTACCCTTTCTTCCTTTTTTAAAGTAGAGAGGGGATGTCGAGCTTCATGCGCGTCTACACACGAAACTCGTCATATTATCTAAGTATCTTTACAGTATATAATCTACGTACTCATACTGAGACAACAGAGATCTCTTTCTTCCCAACCACCACCACTACTTCAGTACCTCGGAGAGACGAGTAGGGACTGACCAAATCACAGGCAGATCCCCCATCGAACTCGATACTTGATTCCGAGTATAGACTCAGTCAATGTATCTCACAGGGCAGAGACTGAGTATGCACTAGAATATAGATAAAACTCCACTTGTACAGGGCAAAACTCCTTCAAAGTTCAAACACGGTGAAATGCCCAAAATGCGGCGCAACGAGTCGTACCGGTTATTTTAGTACTGGTGGCTTTAATACCTTTTATTGGCGTTTCATTCCTCAGGCTCTCAAGTTCGTTTTATATAATTTTTCTGCATTTCAACAGGAATTATACTTAGTACCAGAGATTATTTCAGGCCATTGTATCGGTGATGGGTAGGTGAGGTTTACCGGCGCGGTCCCATTAATACGACCTGAGTCTAGCAGAATTCAAACCCCACAAATGGTTGCTCATGGGATTTAATTGCCATCGTACAGTGTCCTAATTTTCGCGCCATTTTGGCAATGTTGCCGCCGTGTACTCGATCTTTCTTTATGAATGCTTGCGTGGGCCATCGCTGTCGCGAGACAGCGTAACTGCATAAGTAACTAAACCCAAGTTCTAAACGGTATACTGGTATGGCAGCACGCAGAATGACCTTCTTTCTTCCTACAAGTTCCAAGTCTACACAGCTTGATTGACATAGATAGCAGATAAAATACATGAAAAATCCTACAGAGCAAATACAACAAAGGTGTAGCATTAGTCACTGCATTACAATTTACACCAGCCTTTTACAATAGCTACTAAATGTATGGTAGTATATTGTGTGACCGTCCAATTTGCTTCCAAAGTTCTGATGCTCCAATGCTGCCTCTGCATCGCAGAACCATCTAATCACTCCACACCTCACCTCATCCCACTTCCCCGACAGAATTGACATGCATCTCATCTGGCACTCCGAATCTGAGCCCACCATCAGAGTGTCCATGCAAATCACGCATATTCATATGAATGTCTTCCCCCTCATCCGCAGACGCATAGTTAACCATACCAACTATATCCTCTATGAACATCGGATCCGCGTTCTGCGGAAGTGTATCTCTGTGCTCGCGTTTCCTTTTCGATGACGACGAGATGGGATCAAGGTTAACGTTTGCTTTTGGCGGCAGCAGCCACAGTCGCCCGGTGAGGGGCCGTCAGAGATATCCCCTCTATACCCGCGTTGTCGGTACCGTCATTCTTCTGGCTTCGCTGGTACTGGTACCGGCGGAGTCTCGCTCTCATCGCGTCCCAACTCCACCTTAAACTTCACACTATATTTGCTCCCACCTTGATAACCACGCCGAGCTGTAACAAATCCCCATCCTTGAACTCACGCTTCGGCGATGCGGTCCCTTAGACGTAGGACAGCCTTCACCTACTACTAGCACCTGTTCCACTGCCACTCCTCATACTGGAGGTTTCGGGGTGAACATAAATCTTTTTGTACCTGCGTCCAAGCAGCACCGGGGCCATCAGCTTCCTCAAGGTTTGGGAAGATCTGATGGAGGCCTAGCGCCATGGCGTGTGCAGTCGTCATATCAGTCTCCACGTCGCACCAGAACCAGCGTAAAGGATGCGTCAAAACAGTAGGATAGTTCTGAATAACAGTTGCGTGAGTGGTGGCCTTCTGAAGGTGGATTGAATAGGAAAGACTCTCCAAATTTGGACAATGCCTGGCGAAATGCACCAGAGATTCAAGAGATGCGACACCACCAGGTGAATCGTGATAGAGGTATAATTCTTTGAGATGAGACCACGCACAAGCAATTCGGACTGTTTTTTGGTCTGATACGGGTACTGATATGTTATAGTTTAGGAACTCAAGCCTTTTCAGCTCCAGTAGTGGTTCAAATATCGACAGCTTTGGTCGATACTGGTAATTACCGGTCAAATGTCAAATGCCGAAGGAAAGGAAAGGACCGTGGGAGGAGGTGAGTAATGGCTGTAATATCTGTTAGCAGTGATTCTTTGGTGACGTATTGATAGGTCCGCTCAATGACCAGCTCCTGTAGTGCTTGAGGTTTGGCGGCCGCTAAAAATTTGCGTATGTCAGAAGTTGACCCATGGAGCTCAAGTTTTGTCAACAATGAGAATCCACTTTCAACATCCGTATAATCAAGAACGATTTCCGCAGGTAACGTCAAATAGAGATTTGTCAACTCTGGCAACAAGGCTATAACCTGAATAGAATCCACCTCCAGGTAAGACAGGTCTGCTACCGAGAGGTATTCCAAAGCCACGAGATGGCTTAGTGTAAGTGATAGTCCAGAGTAAGGATAGTCGTTGAGAGTCAGAGACTTCAGTCCGGGACTCTTCAAACAAGAAGGGCCAGGGAAGGTCCCAAGTCAGAGCTCGCATCAGGTAGCGGCTGCAGTGGCCAAGGATAAGGCCACGAAACCACCTGCAGAGTGGTCGTCAGGAAGAACATGAACGTGTTTGAGTCGCATAACCGAGGGCTAAGGTTTGGGAAGATGGGGTTTTCTTGGCCAAGGCACGCGTACACGGAGTCATGTACATTCAGCTCTTTGTGCTGGAGAGGTGCATGGAATTCGCGGACACGGGACGTGTAGAAACGGAGACGATCCCAAGACGATGGGGAAATTGGTTTGAGAATCATCTAATATCATTGTCAGTGGAAATTGACCTGATACGGGACACACACCTTCTTCCCATTGCGTGGTTTCAGGCAGAACGGACAACAACGGCTCCATGCTACTTATCTTCTTCCACATAACATCCAAAGCGGGTTCGAGAAATATCCTCGATGAGAGTCCAAGAGACAGAAGATCTGGGGGAGCTGAGTGAATGCAATCATCCGTGATTTCAGCACATATAAGCCCAATAACATCGTGGTTAAGCATCATCAGAGTAGTACCTGACTCGGATTATTGACGCCCACAATAAGTCCCACCGTTATGTAAAGCGCTTTGAATTCGTTCACAGAAACGACTTGAACCTGCTTTGAACTCAGTACTGCAATTCTTGAGTATGAAGGCATAGTATGTGCACTCGATCTTTCTTATGAATGCTTGCGTGGCTGTCACGAGACAGTGTAACTACCAACCAAACGCAAGTTCAAGACAGCACACTTGTTCCCAGGTTTACATAGCTTGATTAGTATAGATAGCAAGATAGAGCACATGAAAAATCATACAAAGAGCGAAATACAACAACAAAGATGTAGTACTAGGTGCATTACACCAGCCTTTGCAATAGCTATTAAAATATAATATGGTATATTGTGCGACCGTCCAATCCAGTGCGTCCAATGCCCTAAAGTTCCAACGTTCCCATGCTCGCAACACCATCACAAACCATCGCACTCCCATTGTAACTCCATCACGGCTGCATCGCAGAACTAAGTAATACTCCAGACTTCACTTCCCCCACTTCCCTAACCGGCATCTCATCTTCCGCAACTACCCCTCCGAGTCCACCATCAGCGTGTCCATGAGAATCACGCATGTTAACATATTCCCCCTTATCCGCAGACGCGTAATGAACCATACCCTTTATGAGCATCGGATCCGCGTTCTGCGCAAGCGTATCTCCATGTTCGCGTTTCCTTTTCGATGACGACGAGAAGTTGATGTTTGCTTTGGCGATAGCAGTCACAGCCGGGTGAGGCGCCGTCAACGATATCCCCGCTATACCCGCGTCGTCAATACCCTCCCGGCCACCCTCGATTTGGACTTGGACTTCGGTGTTCACGTCCACATCCACAGCAGATTCTTCTGGCCTCGCTGGTACCGGTACCGGCGGAGTCTCGCTCTCATCACCATGGCCTTGATGAGCGTTATCCAGGTCCGCTTCACGTTGATACCTAGGTCAGATAGGTCATCTTGGATATCGACGTCGTCCTCTTCGTCCATCTCGACTTTGACATCTTGGTCGAGATTGACGTAGGTTCTGCAGAGTGGGCATGTGAAGCTCCTGTGGGTTTATTTTGTTAGCCTCGCTGGAACGGATAAAAAGGAAAAAAAGGGATCGAACGAACCTATAATACGAACGGCCGAATGCATTTGAAGTGGAACAAGTAGGAGCAGGGTCCGTAGATGAATAGAGATTGGCAGATGGCAAGGGGGAATAGGCCTGTAGGGAGGAAGTTGGTTAGTAAATGGTAAGCGAATGAGATGAAAGGAGAAGATGAAAGAAAAAAGTAGAAGATGGGAAGGAGAGAAACATTACACGTACATATACGTAATCCCACACCCTTCGAACCGCAGCCTTTCCATGGGCCCAGAAACTGCTTTCGCAAACGACTCGAGATTCTTAATCGCATTCGAACTAGTCCAAATCATCATTACAAAAGAGCTGCAAGTCGAACGACGTTGATTTACTTGAACTTATGAACCCCACTCTGCCACTCCCGTCCCAACTCCACCCTCGTCTTCACGCTCTTATAGATATCCTCGCTCCCTCCCTGATAATCCACCCCAAGCTGCAACAAATCCCCATCCCTGATCTCGTACTTGGGTGATGCGCTCCCAGGGGGTCCAAGCCGCACATGGTTAAGGAACGTGCCCGAGGACGATTTAGTATCCCGGATGGAAAACTTCAGCGTAGAACTCGAAGGCGCGTTAGAGCTAGAACCAGCTAGAACCAGAGCCCGAACCGGCAGGGTTCACCTCAACCCAAAGCTTCGTGAGTTCGGCTGACCACTTTACTCCTGAACATTGAACGCCAATTTGAAGGAACTAGGGTGTTCATTCCACCGTTGGGTGTGGTGTTATTGCCGCTGCGGTCTGTGAAACACCCGAGGTAAAACTGGGTCGCCGGGGCGCATATCTCATGTGATGGCACCGAATCGGAAGGATTCGAGATTCGAGACGAGACGGATGTGGAAAGGACCGGCGCTGCTGGACAACGGAGAAGGGGCAATTTCAGCGGTTGTACAGGGAGGAACGGGAAGAAGAAGAGAAGAAGCAACAGTGTTGAAAGCTACAGCGTTGGCAGATCGTCTTCGTCTGAGCATGGAAGAGAAGCCGTGGCCGCGTCCAGCTGGTGTTATCCGCTGTATTAGTATTAGGATTTCCGCTTCCGGCTCGCACAACTGGAGTCGAAGAGCTTCTTGATGTGCCTCGCAAGAGAAAGGTGTTGAGTTGAGTTGATATGCGGTCCGGTTTCAACAGAAAACTTATAATTATGTAAGTTTTCGAAGTTCTCCCGATTGTCTTGAATGAATCCACGTTTTATCAACTAGTTCTACACATTATATGGTAAATACTAAAGACCCATCAACTAGCTACCTTCCAACTACCCTCTTTGTGAACGGAAATCAAGCCAATCACTTCTGGATGTTTAGTGGATCTCACGATTTTGTTATCGGTAGGGGAACCTTCAACAATGCTGGTCGTGATGTGAATATCTCTACGAGTGATGGAGAAAAAGGTGTGTTATTTGCTTGCCTCACACATCGACAAGCATTGTTAACGCAGTGAAAGGCCTTCACATACTATATGCGCATACATCCCCTTCTGCTGTGTTCAATGCAGAAGCTCGTTTTCCTCCGCCATTGTGCCATCCAGGAACTCGAGAAGGTATTTTGAGAGAATTGAACAACTGGGCCAACCAGGATGCACCACAGGTCTTCCCAAATGATTCAATCATCCGCTGGCTTTATGGACCAGCTGGAGCAGGAAAGTCGGCCATTGCTCAAAGTTTGGCAGAGGCCTGTGCAAAGGCTGGGATCCTAGCTGGGAGCTTCTTCTTTTGGCGCTCTGATTCTTCTCGAAACAACCCTGCACGGCTGTTCACCACACTTGCTTTCCAAATCGCCACCACAATGCCTGAGTTACGCCCAATCATAAACTCAGTGGTTGTTCAAAATCCATCTATTGTCGAATCGTCGATCGAGGTTCAGTTGAACGAACTTCTTCTGCAGCCCTTGCTCAAGGTCCAGATGCACCAGGAGTCGCTTGGAAAACCTCCCTCTTCGCATTGGCGAAATGGTGGAAGGAGCCCGACTCCGTTTTCATCTATGCTGGCAGGTACAGGTACCTCTAGCTCACCGCTATCATTGACGCGTGCCCGAATCATGATGCGCAGCCAAATTATCATCATCGATGGTCTAGATGAATGCTCTGATAGTCGCCAACAACAGCGTATCCTTTCCATTCTCGAAAATGCAATGCATAAACACTTTCTTCCATTCCGAATTCTAATTGCCAGCAGACCAGAACCTCGTATCAAAGAGTCCTTTAACAGCCCACAGCTCAGATCTATTTGTCGTTGGATGCCTCTCGATGATCATTTATTTCAAGCATCTCGTGAAATTCAAGTATTTCTCCAGGGTAAATTCCAAGAAATACTCCAACGTCACTCGCACACAATGGAGCATGTTCCTCGTCCTTGGCCCACTGATAACCAGATTGATATCCTTGTTACAAAGGCTTCAGGACACTTCATTTACCCATCGACAGTACTAAAATACATTGATGATGATGGTGCAGTCCCAGCAGACCGTCTCGATGTGGTACTTGGTATTCAACCACCAGAGGGGGCAGAATCACCATTTGCTGAGCTGGATGCTCTTTATCATCAAATTTTGTTGGCTGCGCACAAAAAGAGCACTAAACTGGTTCACATTCTTGGTGCAATCATAGTGTACCAGATGGACAATACAAATAAGGGGGAGGTCTTGGTGCATCTACTCGCTGCTGAGATGAAATCTCTAGGCGCTCTCCGCGCGGCATTATCTGGTCTCCATTCTTTATTCAATGGCCCTTCACCTGTTGAATCTAGCCTTCGTTTTTGCCATGCTTCCTTTGGGGATTTTTTATCAGACAACAAAAGGTCCTTGCACTTTTATATCAACAAATCAGATGGCCATGACTACCTTGCACAGTGCTGCTTATCTATAATTGAGCTTGGAGGCCCCAAAGACTTTCCCCAATCACTTACTCTTGAATTTGACCATGTTGAATTGGAAAACTATGCTCGCTCGTATTGGGCAAATCATCATACCCATGCATGTGGCACCGCTCAACTTCTGTCACGGCTTGATACTTTCAATGTTTACTCCGCTTTTCTCACTCAATATAGGCTCCAGCCAGCATTCATATCCTCTATCGTCTGGTCACTTTGTGATTTTCTTCCAAAAATATTTACAATCCAGGCACACTTCAAGGTATGAGAGACCCTTCCATCCATTTTCAATTGCTTACACAATATCGCTGTATGGCGCTCCTTAGAGTAAACATAACAAGGTCTTGCAGCATTTTCTTGAGATATCCACCATTGGCTTCAGTATCATTATGCCTGATCTCGAAATTCATATTCGGTTGTCCGCTGACTTGTATTCAGCCCAAAATCCAACTCTTGACCTATTTAGTTGGATAATGCAATGTATCACCTCACAACTTCCCTCTCGTTTAACTTTCACTAATCCAATACCATTATATCATTTGCGCCACTAATCTTTAGGAATCACCCCAACACTTACTTACATCCGACAAAGACTCTCGTCTTCGACGTATCAAACATATATGCTAGAATAGATGTGGGTCTCAAGAGCGGAAGTTTTTGGCATACAAGAAGGAGGTGTCTGATAAGCATGTATCTATTCACGGTGACCTGAGCTCGCTAATAACATACTTTTTCATTGCTATGCGCCCTACATATCACCCAAGTTACTGGTGTCCACTGGTGATCCCTCTCGTCCCCGTCAAAGCCTTTGTGAGTTAGCCTGATATTACACATCAGCATCTTGGCCAGTACCTCGAGCACAGAGCTAGATGTTGGACCGTCGAAGAAATTGAGATTGCTGCTATGTAACGAGTTTGCCAGGTAATGCCATTCAACTTGTTATTTGAATCCACGTCTCTAATGATAATATAGTTGGACCCAGGAATTTTTGCGTTGTGGGTGTTGGAGTGAATAAAAGAAGTCCGTCGAATCTCCCTCAAAGCTGTTAGCTCTTGGATTTCAACCGTTGTTTTCTCTCACTATCCTTTTGTCTTTTGCGATCTCTGCTAGCAGAGCTAGATATTGAAGTAATGACACACATCCGTATGGATCGTCAGTGTATAACGAGTCTGCCTATGGGAGACTAGAAAGTTACTGATATCCACTGGTAACCCTTTCGTGTCCGTCAAAGCCTTTGTGCGTTAGCATGGTACACAGCAGCATCTTGGCCGGTACCTCGAGCACAGAGCTAGATGTTGAACCAGCGAAGAAATTGAAGTTGCTGCTACGTAACGAGTTTGCCAGGTAATGCCATTCCACTTGTTATTTGAATCCACGTCTCTGATGATAATATAGTTGGACCAAGGAATTTTTGCGTTGCGGGGGTTATACTGCTCTATTGACGCGACCAAACAAGATATTGGAGGTTGAACGGGGGCGAACACCCCCGTGCTTTATTGTGAACAGCCATTGAGTCTTTCACAAAGAGAAGCAACATGACGACCAAATTTTACACAAGCTTCTACGATGCTTCAAAGCTCTGTCAACTTCTTCAATTGGTTGTATCGCTTTTAGGAGCTCTTGTCCTTCTCCATGGGCTCAGCTCGTCAAACTTTTGTACACAGATAAGAAACCAGGCGAGGTTGCCAAATCAGCTCTTCCGTCCTCCGGTAAAAGCTTGCGCCGGGAAATTTGGGATTTTAACTTGACTACTTTGGGCTCTAGCAATCTCATCACATTACCTGCTCTTTAATACTCAATCTTTATTTTCGAATGCTTTCGGGCTGTCGCGAGACAGCGTAAGTAACTACACGCAAGTTCAAAACGGCATCCTGCCGCCTGGCCAGCTCTGGTAGCACGCAAATAATCACCTCCTTCCTTCTTTCCTAATTCCCAGTCTACATCGAGGTCTACATAGCTTGATTAAATAGATAGCAGATAGAGTACACGAAAAAATCCTACAAACAGCGAGTACAACAACAAAGATGTAGCACTAGGTGCATTACACCAGCCTTTACAATAGCTACTAAAATATAATAAATCTTATGGTATATTGAGCGTCCAAATCACTGCTTCCAATGCCCTAAAGTTCCAGCACCATCGCAACATCATCGCAACACCATCACGACTCACTCATGACTGCATCCCAACGCATCGCAGAACCAGCAGAACCATCTAATCACTCCAGACCTCACATCCCCCCACTTCCCCAACAGGATCCACATGCATTTCGTCTTCCACCACCCCAACTTCAGGGTGTCCATGTCCATGTCCATCATGCATATTAACGTCTTCCCCCTCATCCGCAGACACGTAGTTACCCTCTATGAACATTGGGTCCGCGTTCTGCGGGCTGATAAGCGTATCTCCATGCTCGCGTTTCCTTTTCGACGACGACGAGATGCTATCAAGGTTGTTGACGTTTGCTTTGGCAGTGCTGGTCGCCCGGTGAGGAGCCGTCAACGATATCCCAGCTTCGTTGGTACCGTCATGGATATCAGGTCGGCCACTGTCGACTTGTTCGGTGTCCACGTCCACAGCGGATTCCTCTGGCCTCCCTGGTACAGGAGTCTCGCTCTCATCGCCGTGGCCATCGCGAGCGATATCCGCGTCTGCTTCCACGTTGATACCCACATCAGAGGAATCATCCTCAACATCAACGTCGTCCTCTTCCTCGTCCATCTCGACTTCGACATCTTCGTCGAGATCGACGTAGGTTCTGCAGAGTGGGCATGTGAAGCTCCTGTGGGTTTTATTGTGGTTTTATTAGAAACAGAAAGGGTTTTGGACGAACCTATAATACGTCCTCTCCAATAACGGCCGGATACATTTAAAGTGGAAGGAGTGGGAGCAGGGTCCGGAGATGAATAGGGATTGGCAGATGGCGAGGGGGAAGAGGCCTGTAGCGTAGCGAAGAAGTTGGTTAGTATATGGCAAGCGAATGAAAATATGAGGCAAATGAAAAAACTTACATATACAACAGTCTGGTAACCCCACACCCTTCGAGCCCTTCTTCTTCTTCGACGCAGCCTTTCCACCGCCAGCCGCAGGACCAGCGACCGCTTTCGCAAGCGACTCAAGATTCTTGATCGCATTCGAACTGATCCAAACCAACTTCAGTACAAAAGATCCACAAGTCGAACGACGTTCAAGACTTACTTGAACTTATTAACCCCACTCTGCCACTCCCGTCCCAACTCCACTCTCATCTTCACACTCTTATAGATATCCTCACTCCCTCCCTGATAATCCACCCCAAGCTGCAACAAATCCCCATCCCTGATCTCATACTTGGGCGATGCGCTCCCAGGAGGTCCAAGACGGACATGGTTAAGGAACGTGCCCGACGACGATTTAGTATCGCGGACGTAAAATTTCGGCGTCGAACTCGACGGAGCGTTAGAGTTAGAGCCCGAACCCGCAGGGTTCACCTCAACCCAAAGCTCAGCATGAGTCCTACTAACAACTTTACTCCTAAACGCCAATTTGAAGGAACTAGGATTATTGTTGTTCATACCGCCGTTGGGCGTGGTGTTGTTGCCGCTGCGGTCTGTGAAGCGCCCGAGTCGGAGAACTGGGTCGCCGGTGCGCATGTCTCGTGTGATGGCATCGAATCGGAAAGAACGATGGGACTCGAGATTCGGGACGAGACGGAGGCGGAAAGGCCCGGCACCGCTGGACGAGGGCGCAGGGGCGATTTCAGCATTTGCACGTGGAGGAACAGGAGATGCTGCTGGTGGAAGAACGGGAAGAGGAACAGGAGAGGCTGGGTTTGGAGTTACATTGTTGGCAGATCGTCTTCGTCTGAGCATGGAAGAAAAGCCGTGGCCGGGTCCAGGAGCAGACGAGCTGGTGTTTTCTGCAGGATTAGGATTAGGAATTCCACTTCCACCTCGTAAAATCGGAGAAATTGGAATTGGAGATGTTTCTCTATGAACATCGTTTTCGCTATTATCATGGTAATTTCTTGACCTGCCTCGCCCGAGAAACGAACCGAGAATTGTTGAGCGTAGAGGAGGCGAGTCGGTTGAAGTGCGTGGAGATGTTGGAACCATCGTGGCTAGTACTTGGTCTTCGTTGTACTGTTATATCGTTAGTTGTAGTTGGCTTGTTTTATGCTGCTGTGGTAAAGATTCTGTGGATCCGAGACTGTTGAAAGCGGGTTGCAAAGAGAAGCTGGCCGCTGGTCGCAAAGTTACAAATGTCAGCCGGACGTCAAACTACTCGGATTGATCGGGCCGCTAAGGCATGTTTCCAGACGCGTCTCTTTTGCTCTAAGTGTGAGCTGTCTGCCTTTGTTCGTAATGTCGTGGTTCAAGTTGGGCAATATTCACCTCAAGAGTCATACCATCCGGTAACTTCCTTCCTTCCTGGACAAAAGTTTCCCAGATAGATCGCCAGATCATAGCCTTTCCACCTTCAACTCGTGGGTGGTACAGAGTAGGTGTTGGATTTCACGTATTGTACGAGATGCGATATCTACCGCGGCAGATATCCATACTGCAGGGAGTCGGCGCAAGAGAAATTGGCTAAACTTCTCCACTTAAACACACACAACGAATGTGCCAATATCACCATCGGCGAACTGCGCAAATTGCTTCCAAATCATATCGTCAAGCGCAGGGCTGTACCTTATCTGCCCAAGAGGCACTAGATAGTCAAAAGCCAGGAGATTTGAGATATCTGGAGCTACGTATACAGGATCAGGAGGACCCATCAACCCCGCCCAACACCCGAATTAGTAGCCGCAAAGCCATGTTCATGGTCGACATATCGCAACCGTGAAGATCAATAAGCAATCTCTGCGATTCCGAAGAAATTTTGCACTGGGTAAACGAAATAGTATTACTGAATGTAGCGCTGGAAAGGAACATTCGGGTGTGGGGTGTGGAGACAACCTGAGCACAGCCGCAAAATAAGCCAATAAATCCGGAAGTCCGAAGGACGTATGGAGGGCGACACCTGGAGCTGGCCTTGGAGTTGGCCGGACTCAGAACTTGAACGTCAATTTGAAGTATAGTAAAACACTCCGAGTCAAGGAGTCAGAGAACTTGTACTAAGTATCCCGATTTACATATCAATATACAGTACGATACAGCATCATATAGGATACTATTGTCACTGATGTTGGATAAAAACTCTACGATGACAGGTTGAATCATTAAGGACTTTACCTGTGTGTACAGACTCACTTACCATTGCCATAAAGCACGCATTTGAAACGATGGCAAATGTTGCTGGCTGGGAGGGTAGAAGGAGAAACCTCAATGTTATATATACAGCCTAATCGGAGGTACTTCAGTCGTATGTGCAACTTCTGGATCATAGGCCTTACCTGTAGAATGCAAAAGGAGGCCCCCGACTCCACCAAAAAGATGAGTACAGATAAGGATGGTGAACGCTTGGTATGTTCATTAGTGAGCGAATTCCCTGTTGAAATTGAATGTATCCTATCTCGACGTCAATATAGTGCTGATCTTGGTGCTGATAATAAATCCATTACTTGCCGTAGTTTGTATGTAATAAGCATGGTGGCTAGAGTGTTTAATGCCAGCGATAGGGCTGTGAACATATGAGAAACATGTTCTGAATGAACAGGCGCAGGCTATTGTCAGCCATACTTAACTGGAGTTTGTCCAACTTCGGAGTAGATACAAGTCGCGATATTTATGACTAACATACAGTCTTTCAGAACAAATCATCCTGCAGCATTCCGAGTCAGAGGTAGCTCGTTGGGCGTACCTCCATTGCATATTCCTAAGGATACCAACATCCATTGGACCACATTGTGGTACTCCCACAATGCCCAAGCTCTCCAAAGTACAACCATGTCACCAACTAGGAGCTGAATTATTCCAAGCAGGCACAAGAATTGATTCAGCCTCAACCGCAAAGCTAGTTTAAAAGTTCACAAACGTTGAGATTCCCAGGCCATCCTGACAACCTCTTCCACCCCTGTCATGAATATACGAGGAGGCGATTCTATCTCCCAGATCTAAATCAAGTCTCCGACTCGGAGAGTCAAGATCCTCAAGGAGAATATAGAAGAGTTCTTCCAGCAAACTTCCTACCACAATGACAACTTGCCAGATAGAATTGAGGATAAGAATAACTTGGATAATCAACAATATCAAGGTTGGTGGTTTTCGCAAGCCTTTTTGCCTACACCTAGTAAAGAACCGAAATCAAGGCTGGTAGGTAGCTCACCAGAGAGTATATACTACAATGGCAGAAACAGGAAGGTAGAGACCTACAATAATGGTGAGCGTATTTCATAGATACAAGGAAAGGAAGAACAAACCAAACTCAATACACACTATAAGGCCCTGTTCGGGAACCCAAGTTGCAAATGAGTTGAAGTTAATTTGGCGTGAGATGAGTTGCAGGGCTAGTTTAATTTTGTCACATCAGATGACCCATATGGTGACTGCCCGAAACAAGCAGAAATTTTCTCATGACGATTTTCCTATGGCATTTGCCGTTAATGTTCAAAATATTGCATCCTATGACTTTCTTGAAGGTTTATTGCTAGGCACATGTTATAAAATACACTCTGATATCTAGCTACACCTGATCAGTACAACTTTCACTCAAAATGTAAGATAATGCACTTAGAAATGTAGTCTCTAGTCTATTGGCGCTAAAGAAGCCCTTGAGCGCCAAAGCAACCTGGGAATATGATGGCCATCAAAATATCTTAGCTGTGACAGATTTTGACACTTCTCAACCCGACCCTTTAGCAACTCATTTGCAAATCGGGTTCCCGAACAGGGCCTAATACTTTCAATAACGGTGTACATTCGGGAGTCGCCAACCTCAGTCAGAACACCAGCCTCTTCAGAGAGCATGTTTCTTCAAGTTTTTGAAAGAAGGTCTTGAAAACTTGATGAAGGAGCGGGCATATCCTGGCACAGGAGTACTCGATCTTTATTTGTTTCCAAGGTCTGAGTTGCAAGATAGCGCCGACTACACTGCTTTTGACTGATAGTGATATAGGACGTTTGCCTGATGCTGGGATTAACATGACAGGCTGTAGGCAAATACTGAAACGAACTAATAATATCGGCTGTTGTAGAATGAGCTGGAGCGCTATGCTGGCGGGAGCACATGGGAAGCCCGTGACGGAGGATGTAAGGTCAACGTATGTGGAGACAGAACCTTGACTCCTTCTTGCTTACATCTAGTACACTTGCGAGTGTGGGCCACCGCGCAAAGCGCGTGGCAGGTACGAGTCCTGCAAGAGACTAGATATGAATTGGAGTCTATATTCTGCAGTATATAGCAGCAGAAGGTAAGTATGTGTCTGGACCCAATGACATGTTGACATTTCTAATACTCAGGTTATCTAGTACACTTTCCCCACCGTTGTTCATACCGTCATGGTAGAATACTCTGCCTTGGGAATCAACTATCCGTGATACAAAATGACTGTGCAATGGACTAAAATAAGATACACCTCTTAGCCTGTAAGTGGTCTGAGTGCTTGCAATAGTCAATACTATCTCAGTGTCTATTGAGCACACCATACCATCAAGTGAAAATGCAATAATAGGAGAGGCTATCCGTATGGAGTATATTCTATGAACATGTGCATTGCAGATAGTGCATCTAGGTCCCAATCGATAAAGTGGCATATTGTTTAACCACACAGAAGTAGAAGATGGAGCTTCCAAAAATGGACCTGTCAGGAGAGCTGCGGCTGGTTCTCGAAACCTTCTGGGTGAAATATGACCAGATGTGCACACTGCTTGGACCTTCAACCACGGTTCTTTTAGGCGAAAGAGTTGCCCCAATACATCTGAAGTGGAACTGTACATACCCCAGTGTAACATAGATAAATGCTGAATCTGCAAGCGGAAAGTATCTCTAATAGTCTCAAAAGAGATAGTGCGATTGAGGTTAGCTTGAAAATCCACATATATCTTTGGTAAGTATTCATAGATTGAAACATCCAAGTTAATCTCTTTCCATGTATGCCTTATTATGCTAAATAGAGAATCATAAGCACAGCTGTTATTGGACCATTTGAGGCACAAGGGTTTATCAAGTACCGGGAGATTTTCTGCACCTGAAGCTGGTGTTTTTGAAGAAAATATAGAAGGGGGCGAGCAAGAGAAAATAAACTTAGTTGATGGTGGTGTAAATGGTTGTGGTGGAGTTGCGCAGAATGTATAAATAGTGTCAGCATTAGATTTAGAAGGTAGAGATGAAGATACTTTATGCAATGCAGGCTTAATATTATGACTGTTTGTTTTAGGAGGTGAAGGAGGTAAGGAAATATGCGATAATTTTGATTTTTTTTGGCAAGTTAGGTTGCATAGATTCTGATAGTCTTTTTCGCTTCTTAGATAATGAACTAGATACAGTATTCTGAGTAACTGCAGTAATAGATAATGAAGTAGTATCTTTTGTACCAGCCGCAAGCAACTGCTCCTTTGTCTTTTTAAATAATTTTTTGTCAACAATTGACCATTCAATATCCCCTGATGATTCATGTATGTAGGGATCTTTGTCAGACCATTTTATTGCAGAATGGACATTACAAGGCACATAAGATAGGCCTTTCCAATTGCGATATTGCTCTATGAGAGTATTCCTTGTGGAACCATTAACAGATTTATCAAGCTTACCTTCATACCGCAATCTGGTAATTTCATCAAGTAATTCAAGTTCTCTAAATTCCTTGCGAAGAGAGCCAGTGGCGCCTCCTGTTATATGTTTTGAATCAAAACCTTGCAATATTACTGTTTTATGGGCACTGCAGCTGCGCGATAGAGCAGTGTAATAAGCATGGTGATCACTGAAAGTATTCAAATCTGTAGCATTAACTATCAAGCTTTGCCCTTGTGATGCATGTGCAGTCATAGAAAAACCTGGAAGGACATCAACCTGATTTCTCATAATACTTATGCGGGAATCATCTGGTAAATATACAAATCCAGATGTGTTTCTTCGAGTAAGTGGAACTACATTTAATGGTAAAGATTCAACTTGGACAGGTTCAGGAGGGTCATCAAGTAGCACAAATAACACATCTAACACTTGCTGGCCATATTTACCCTTTGAAGCATGCCATGCGTACACAGTACCGCGCTGGCCTTTGGTAATATTCAACTCAGTTGCGGCATTATAGCGGATAATAACAGGCAAACCTAAGCAAAGCGAAAGTTTACCTGGTGCATGATGTTGATGACTAGAAGTTGGAATGTCCCACAACATAGATTGCAGGTCTTGTGTCATCAAAGTAATTTTTGACTTCTTTGCTTTTTTCAGTGATGTTTTCTGCTTAGGACTTTCTGTTTTAGTTGATATAGTATCATCGCTGAAAAAGTGTGTCAGCTCCTGACAAGTATCAGAAGCAAAGCGCAGACATCCAAGTCTATTTATTTCATCCTTCTGCCTGTTTTCACCAATAATAATTGGGGCATCCCGCCAGGGTGTAGCACCAATAAAATGCCGGCCTGGTTTATTTGCAGAGACCAGAGTATTTAAGAAACGAATATCAGTTTTGGTACAAGCTTTGTAGCGCATATTTTCCAAAGCAGTTCTAAATTTAATATCATCCTCAGTTTCACCAGTATTGCGCATATTTGTGCGCAAGATAACAACTTGTGTAACCTGGTGCCAAAGTGCTTTACCTATTGCAGTATAATTACCATTTAATGTAGTAGGATTTGCACCAGCTTTATGAGTGTACAGTGATACACTTTCACCACCCACAGGTGGCAACTGAGCAAAATCACCTGCAAATATCATACTAATTGAGCCAAACGCTTCGTGAGGCTTGTTTTTAACTTTCGCCATCCGCTCTGAAATTTTATACATCTCAATGCATCCTAACATTGATACTTCATCAAGAACAACATATTCAATACCTTCAAGGCGACTGCATACTTCAGTCATGGTGCCTATAGAAGCTTCCTCTGTTTGCCCATTAAAACCCAAAAGATAATGATAAGTGGAGCCACCTAGAAGATTAGCAGCATTACCAGTTGGAGCAGTGGTAATAATTGCATGCCTTCGCTTTTGCAGAGAAAAAAAGTATAAAAGAGCCTTAACAACGCGAGATTTACCTGTACCACCCATTCCACCAATATAAAGAAGCAAAGGCTCAATGCATCCAGAAGAAGAGTGCTGGGCTACAATGCGAAAAGCCCTCTCTTGCTCATTATTCAAGCAGAACTTATCCATGGCAGATTTGGCGTGTTTTTTTATGCTTCCATATTCTATACCAGCCTTTTCAAAAAAGGATTTGTCGCATATCTCAGCAACATTGGGTTTGAACTTTTTTAGCTTAATTTTAGTGGCGGTATCCCAGAATGTGCACCCTTGGTTTTTCTTTCAATCAATATATCAGCTCTCATTATCTTCAAAACTGTATCCCAATCATTAGCATTTATACTTGAAATTTGAATAGGCACTGGTATTTTATATGGCAAAGTATCCTCATCATTGTGTTTGCGCTGAAGAACATTGGTCCATCCAGAATTGAATAGCACATTTCTCATCACTTGCATTACTCTTTCTTTTGCAAGATAGTTTTTACCTGATACCATTCCAGTATTAGCATCATAAAGTACAACCAGTCCATCATCATCAAATTCCTCAGAGAATAATTCATGATTTCCTTCAGCAGAAACGAAGTTTGATGCCAAACCAGAATTCATATCTTCACTAAAAGGAATACTGATGGGGAGTGTAGATTGATTACCAGCTTTCATTTGTGACCGAAAATCATCTCTAGCATCTAAACATTCATATCTTAAGTTCATATTTTTAATGTAAAATGATTCCATATCACCAAACTTGTAATTTTCAAAAGCTTCATGCCATGATTCGCCATCTGCTTTAAGATCTTTACCTGTGCGCCAAGGTTTAAATAGAGCCAGGATTGTGCAGCAATAAAACTCACAATCCTCCTTATCAGGTCGCGGTAAAGGTGGACCTATGAAGTTAGGCACCACATATTGCCAATTGCGGGTAGCAACAGGGGCATGTGTTTGAGCTAATGGATGACCTTCCATGTACCTGAGTACTGTATTTATAGTAGGTGCAGACTGATCAGACTCCAACTTTTCAGTATTATTTGCATATTGATCTGGTATATCCTGCTTGCCACTGCGCTTAGCTGCTCTAGTAAAGCGGCAAATCCAATCATACAAGTACATTGATGTATGCTGCTCAGGCCAGTGGGTATAATCATAAGTTGAAGAAAGACCAATTAATTTACCTTTCTTTTTTATGAGAACAACTTTATTGTCACCTTGAATATCTTGAGGATACCATACTTTGCGTGCCTCCATTACAAATGTTTTCCAGTAAAATGGAACAAAGCGATGGCTGGAGTAGTGATCTGGATTTTGCAAAAGGTATAAACATATCATTGGACTTCCTAATTCTAATTTAGTTGCTAAAACATTGACCATCTTTGTTAATAGAGTGCGCGCCTTATCTTTTGCAGATTGAGAACCATCTATTATTGCAGTATTATTTTCAAATATAGTTTTCATACTATCAAATACTACATGTGTCTTCAGACCTGTTTTAGTTATATAATCTGTGACATAGCACACAACTGCTTTGATTGCTGTACCAGAAGTTAAAGAAGTTACATCAGTGTTGCAGCGCATAAGATATGTGAGAGCAGGTGAAACATCGTTAAGCCAAGGTTCCAATTTCTTAAGAGATATATGGCCCGTCTCTGGTTCAACAGATGATAGTGGATAAGTTACCCGAGGAAAGCGCGCCTTGCACTTGCGATATTTGTTATTCAAACATGAAACAGCAAATTTGTCCATACTGTGGATAGTGCCATCAGGTCTAAATGCCCGCAAGCAATCATGCAAATTTGATTTCAGTAATAAATCATTTACTTCAAATAAATATTTGCTGTGCCATAGCTTATATGAAGTGCAATTACTACAAGATGCATTACTGCACCCACAAAAGGAAGGGGGCGGAGTAGGAAGGGTTAATTCAGGGCTAATGTAACCTTTATCAGTTTCAGCAATATGCACTGATTGTATAACCTCTTCCTTAGTAGATGATACAAACTCACCTACCTGGACACTTTCTAAATAGGCCAACAACTGGACTTGAAAATCTGAAGTCGGATCTAAAAGCTTGTTTCTGATTTCTAATGGTGTTAATGTATTAAGAGCATATGCGACACCATGAAGATGCAAAGTAAGCCGCCCTTGCTGCTCCACAGTGCAATAATATGCAGCCATAGGACCAAACAAACCAGGTGATGCAGATGTACCAATAACAATATCTAAAAATAAAGTAATCATAAAGTGGAAAAACCGGGCACCTGCAGCTGGATTGTGGCTTAAAAGCATCCGGCGGGTTTCACTGCTGCGCAAAGGCACATTGAAAGACTCTTTAGTGTCAGCAAAATACATGCATATTGGATGCTTCAGATCACATGGGGCAATAGTGAAATACCAGGTAGGTGCGCCTACATAAGTTGCAAGAGACCATATTTCATGTTGCATAATTTTTTTACTACTGATCGAACCTTGAATCTTTTTTGAACCAAGTTCCATATCCCGCAGCAAAGAAAAACATTTGCTTTCTTCTTCTGAAGCTGGTTTTACAAATTCACCACTGGCCATGCGGCTACTTAGGTCATGTAAAGTATCTTTGTTAACTGAAAGCATGCGGGCTGCTATATCATCAATTTGTTTGGAATTAGCTACAATAAAACTTTGAGTAGTGCTAGCTTTTATTTGCTCATGATTGAATGCCACAAAAGGAAATGAGAGATCCATCTGAAACCGCTTATCATGATACATCATCAGAAATCTCTTGTGAGTAGTATCTGATAAATTTGACTCAGAAAGTGAAGTTGAGCCTATTCCCCCTAAGCCAAATGGAAATAGCCATGGAAACATCTTTGGATAGAGATGAACATTGTTCCATATACTTTCTGGCTTGGCAGCATGTGATGTGCGGAGAAATTTACCCTCGTTATCCAAATGATGAATAGCTATTGCGCGGAGTTGATCTTTTGACTTTAAGTCAATATCTTCCCCAACAATGCCGTGAACAGTAAACACACACTCTCCATCTTCTATTCCGTCATCTTCCAGAGTATCATGAACACTAACTCCTTCAGCATTGCGGTTTGTTCCTTTCTTGAAGTACTCAACAGCAACAATAGGTTTATTGCTTGAATAAGTATCTAAATTAGAGGGAGAAAACACAACATCAGTGTAGTCACCATGATTCAATATGCAATATTTGATAGCATGCGCTACAACATTGCGCCTCACTAGTAAAAGTGCACGCTTATAATCTTCATCAGTAGGAGCGCATGTTCCAGAAAACATGATAGCAAGAACTTCATCAAAATCATCCCTGGGGGGGGGGTAATACATCATATATTTTAGGAGTGGGATTCTCAAATGCAATAACATTAGAAACAAGCTTGCTGTGACCAATTGAGCCCCCAATTTGAACCCGGACAAAGCATTTAGAGTGTCGCACCCTTGCCACCAATAATTTCTCAATAAAAGTAAGTGACTGCAACTCTGGAGGAACATTACCCAGCCACAAACCATTGGCCAAAGCGAGTGGTGGAACAACACCTTGCCTGACCTTTGCGCGGCAAAAATCGCAAATTCGATCAGAACAAGATGCATCTAAAACAGGGCCCCGCAGTTCTCGCACAGGCTCAGAAAGATTGGATCTGGGAACACGTGTCACACCAGGTTTTTCTAAAATATGCAGCATATTTTTTACATGTTTCAATGGAGACAAATTAGTCAAAACTGTAAGTTGACCACAAACAGCGCAGCCACCTTCTTCAAAATTTGCAGGGTCTGAAGCTTGGCACCACTTGTGGACGATTTCATTTGTGCCTGCCTGCGAAATAGGCTCTGGAGGAAAATCCACAGGCTCAATAATAGTACTGGGAGAATCAGTCAAAGTGTGCTGCAAATTTGCATCAGTGGACTGAATAGTAATATTGGTGCTGCATAATTCAGACTGGTATGAGTTTACAAAAGCTAGTGGTGTGCTTGAAGATGAAGCTGAAAATGAAGTCAGCAAAGATGAATGCAAATTGAGATCCAAAGGCTGTTCAGCCGAATAAGCAGCAGAGGCATTGATACATGAAGAAGTTGGAATTTTCTGCGTATCAGTAGGTGATTTGGAAGCGGTAGCCAAATTTGCATTATCATTAGGCACACTATCAGATACCAAAAAAGAATGACAAGAAGTATCCCATGGTTGAACCTTAGCAGGTCTGCCTCCACCGCGGAAATATATCTGGGATTGCGCACAGACAGTAGAGTACTCAGAGGCAGAAAATAGACAATAATCAGATGCAACCTGCAGCACAAGGTAAACTGCAATGAATAGCGGTGCACTTACAATTACCAATATTATACAATGCACACAAAGCTCAGCGTAGCACAATACATAAGGTGCACCCCAACATATTTCACAAGTTACACCGCAGGAGAATACCCAAAGCATAGCACTGCCCAATACACAACACTCGCTGCAGTGCAGCACACAAGACTTGCCGAAGCGAAACACACAAGGCACCAGCACACAAGACACATGGCATGCTGCAGCATAATACACAAGACACGCCGCAGCGCAATACATAAGACACGCCGCAGCGTAATACACAAGACACGCCACAGCGTAATACACAAGACACGCCGCAGCGTAATACACAAGACACGCTGCAGCGCACTAATATGCAGGACGTGCCACTGTACAATACACAAGATGTACTGCAGAGTAATACACATAACATATATATTGCACTGCAACTACGATGTGCAGTTACCATCTATTACAATAGGAATAAGCACAATATCAATAAATGTGAAGTTAAAAAAAAAGCGCACCAGCAAAAACACAACCACAAACTTAGCATCGCACTTGGTAGCACTAGAATAGGACTGAAGCTGCAGCGCGCACAAGAGCATCAGATTAAGTTATTGGAGTCCAAGGAAGCACATATAGTACTCACAAAGAAGTCAAATAGCAAGCAGCAGTAGATGGAAGGATCACAATTGGTAATAGCCCGAAAGCGACCCAGTGACTGCAGGCAAGGCGAAGAGAGCACCAAGGAAAGTCGTTAGAAAAGCTTAAGATGATATACATGCAGCACGCACGAAAAGGTCCAGCAGCGCACAACAAGTCTTGCAATTGAGGCAGAACACCCAAAGGGTTAGAAACTATGTGGGCTGGTCAGTACTCGCAAGGACAGAAAAGAAGATGGAATTACCAGTTTTAGTGACATATGTTTTGGTAGGAAATGACCTGCAGGCAGAGAGATAAAGCGAAATTTGGATGCAGAGAGATAAAACAATATCAATGTAAAAAGACAACCTTTGAAGCATGTCATGTGAGAGTCACATGAACATTTGGTAAGCATCAAAGCAGCTACTACCAAAGTCTCGCGCCGAGCAAAAGCAAAATAATATTCAACACACTACTGTCAGGAAGTGAACATTTCCTGACTGACAAATTGGACACATGATTGAGCACATGATTGTCTCAATATTGTATTAATGACATTTGATAACAAACGAGTCATATGGTCTAATTTCGGGTGCAATATGATGACCCGGAACCCGGAACCGGAAATGAATTATATTATATGAGTCAAAATGACTCGGAACATGACTCGGAATGACTCAATATGACTTAGGTAGCTAGTATAAATACCGCTCAGTAGATACATTGTACCCCAGCCTTGTTATTTTGGAACTATTACCTTTGTGCAGCATAGCTGTGAATTGAACCTTGATATGAATCTTAGTTGTTAACTGTGAATATCCAGAAGCATCACCAATTACCTGCTTACAACAGAAGAATCCCTGCTTATTACAGAAGAACCACCTTTACCTGCTCACCACAGAAGAACTACTTTTACCTGCTTACCACAGAAGACGTCACATCTGTTTGATCAGAATACCAGAATATTACCTGTTAACACAGAAGAACCATCAGAAACCACACTGTTAAATCAGCAACACCAAACTCGATATTGTAGTAAATCTGCCCAACGGGCCCCTCGCTATACTGTACATTGGGAAGATCTAATTGTGAACGGATCTTTACATAATAACAAGGCTAATACCCGCTACCAGTTTTACTACTCTAGCAAGTTTAGTTTGGAACAGCACCTGCGCGCTAGATTCAGGCCGTACGGACATCTATACATACGTCGATTATACCAGCACTCACATTAACTCTAACGTTACACTTCCGAATACAAAAATGTCTACAAAACCCCACAATCGACTCCGAAACTTTATTGTCGCACTTGAGAATGCCGCCGGCCGCATCCATATATCTTCACATACAGTCCAGGATATTGAGTATGCTCTCCAAGACCTATGCGTGACATTAGCATTATCAATGGACATATATATCGAAGGCTGGACCTACAACGAGATAATGGATCTCATCTATGAGATTCAATGGTGGAAAACAGGTTGGCTACCAGAACATATTGAAACGTACCTCACCCAACCTAGTGTGCAACAACAACTCCTAGACATTTGGGATGTAATGTCGATCTTTGCATGTAAACAGGTGTGGCAACCACAGAACGAAACAAAACATAATCATTATGGGATACACAGCACGGATACCTAATGATGACAACTCTCTCATGTTTGTTTCTACGCTTCAATCAAATCCCATCTCAGAACCAACCACCAAGGAACCAATACTAACACAACCACTACTTCTCAGAACACGCTCCGAACCTCTGCTGTTGTCTCGTGATGTCGCTCCGCCTAAGGATGTTCCGCAAAAGTTGTCAAATGATATTCCGCACACGTCGCCGAACTACATTCCGTACACATCCCCAAATAATGTTCCACACATGTTGCCACTGAATAATGTTATACAAGAACAGCAACCTACGAAACATAAACAATCTGCAAATAAGTGGGCAGTAGTGGAAAACTCACCAAATATTCGTGAATTCCACGGACGCCCATTCCTGAACCGCAAGGAATGCCGAGCGATTCGCAGAGATAAACGAAATCGTGAAACAGCACCAGCGGGAATTCTAGACGGATCCGAAGCCATAGTGTGTAATCCACAAATGAGTCAGAATGCCTGCTCGATCTACAAGAATGCACTAGCGGCATCAGACAAATTGGGTAACGCTTACAGAAATGCTTGTCCTGTGCTGGTGCTGTCTGCTTCTTTATCGGAAACCAAAGTACTTGAGATCGAGAAACTAGGAATTGGAGAGAGAATTCCTGTTTTGGAAAGGCAAATCAAGAAGCGGGACAATGAACCTCAGCCGACCCTCAACGGGTCCGAAATAACTACAGATGACACATCTGTGAGGCATAATCCAAAAACAAGTCAAAAAACCTCACCAATATCGGGTACATGGAGTCATGATGTTACATTCCTACAGCATCACC
This sequence comes from Rhodocollybia butyracea, assembly GCA_015501585.1. Lineage (NCBI taxonomy): Eukaryota > Fungi > Basidiomycota > Agaricomycetes > Agaricales > Omphalotaceae > Rhodocollybia > Rhodocollybia butyracea. The sequence continues at coordinate 9,041 of JADNRY010000053.1, read as the reverse complement.
TAAGACACATCTTGAGCGATGATGAACTCACACTTCAGCTCTACCAGGCTTTGCTAAAGGACAAAGTAGCTATGAGTGTCCTAGCAGCGGTTATGCAGGCACTAGCCAATAAATCGATCAAATTATCGAACAGATCAATTGGCGCATCCGATAGAGTGATCGAGTCATCCAGCAGATCAATTGATTCATTCCACAGATCGATCGAGACATCCAGCACAACAGGAGCTTCAGGTAACAACATCTACAAGAATAGTAATGTTCCTAAGCAACCCAGTCAGCTAGCAGAAAGCACACAAGAAAATTTCAAAAATCACGCACCTGAAATCGCTGCTGATACATCCAAATTCATGCCGTCTCGCCCTCGAGCTTCTTCCGTTGTTGAATCCCTTAGACCTCTGGCAAAAGCTGGTACAGTGAAGTCAGAAATAAATAGTACAGTGGTCCAGAGAAATCTAAAGACTGAAAGCAGTGAAAGAACAAGGAGATCAGAGGTGCAATACGATGCGCTGGCAGTCACTCGGATTACCGGCTCTGAGCGCTCAATTAAGCGCCCAATTGTCGCGCAACCCGCTAGTCGTTCCGATGATTCATACTCCCACTATCGATGCCCAAGCAATAGCAATGGTAGTATGGAAAGTCCTACACATACATTGCCAGCTTCTGAGCCACATTCTAGGCACCACAATTATTGGGAAAGACACAAAGGCAAATATGCTGTTAAACTTCAAAGTGAGAATCATCATTTCACGAAGGTAATTGCAGAAAGTCCTACCAAAGTCAGTGGAAGTGTTCCAACCAGTGGTCACAGAGCATTTGAAGCTGATATGATAAAAGCAAAGCCAAGGGATAGCGGAAAAAGGCAAGGAAGGGAATATGCAGTCAAGTATACAGAAAAATCTCGAGATCTAAGTGAGCGTTTCAACAAGCGCCCAGATGCATTACCGACTTCGCCACACCACCGTGAATTCCGTAAATCATATAGGTCTTCAAGTCTTGACAGTTGGTTAGACCCTGTCAAAGATAATATCGAAGTGAAGCACCACCCAACAACCTACCAACCATACCACATGAATCACCATGAACAGAATAATGTCCAGTGGTGTGGCAATAACTCTGTCCATCTAGGGGTTAGATTATTTGGTGCAGTGGATCATTCGCTTGTGCTTGAATCTTCAAATGATGAAGTACAATGGGGCGATACTACTAGAGGTGAAAGGGATCTGATGAGCAACTCAGGAAATGGTGACTTGGATGTACAAGAAGCTGTAAATGAGGAATACCCTGGAATGTTTGATCAGGGAGAGTGGGAGAATGATCAAGACCATAGGATCATGCAGGAAGGAACCTGGGAGCGTGGATATTATAGTGAGGATCCACACCAACAAATCAGATGGAATGAAGGGTATGGGGAATACCTTGAGTACATTGAGATGATGGAGCAGAATGCCCATTATCAAGGACCTGTATTCATGGAGGAAGAAGAAGAGGCATCTACTGACCCCTCTGAGGAACATGGGGATAGAATGATAGATCACTGTGAAGTTGACGGGCGCATCAGGAAAATACCCCCTTTACTCAAGGAGAGTTGAGCCAACCTGGATGACCCTTCAGCCAGCCTGAGGGCTGTATGGCCCCCAATGGTCATTGGGGGCCATACAGCACTCAATGCAAGGTTGATCTATTTCAATCCACTGAAGCCAACTTCAAACCAACTTCAAACCAGCTTCAAGCCAACTTCAAGCCAACTTGGGTAACTTGAGCAACTTCAAGGCAACTCAAGTCAGTCTCAAGTCAGCCTGAACTCAGCTAGAGTAGTCCCAAGTCAATCTCAAGCCACCTGTGAGAAGGCAACATATTACTTCAAGAACATTCAAGTCACAACAACTAAGTGTTCAAATGATGTAATTTGTATACAAACAAAGTACAAAATAAATGATAATAACATAAGATAATAGCAAAGTTTAGCGTGAGTACAGCAATAGTAAGGGGGTACCTAGGGAATCTAAATGAGCCCTATAACAAAGAAATGGAATGAAAACTGAGGGGAATATGGCAAAAACAGGAAAAACCACCTAAATGAGACTGACCAGGGTGAGATGACCAAGATGGAAAGTGACCAAGAAGTGAGTGGAGGAGCATGGAGAGGGTCCTAAGTGAATGTGAACGGGCCCTACCTCGGAAAAATTGAGTGAAAATTGAAGGAGTTATGGGAAAAACATTGAAAATCACCTATATGATGAGAGAGTGATGGAAAAAGTTGGGAATTGCTCTAGCGTGAGTACAGCGACAGTGAGGGGGTACCTAGGGGATCTAAACGAGCCCTGGACGAAAGAAATTGAATGAGAACTGAGGGAAATATGGCAAAAACAGCGAAAATCACCTAAGTGAGACTGACCAGGGGGAGATGACCAAGATGAAAGGTGATCAAGAAGTGAGTAGAGGAGCATGGAGAGGGTCCTAAGCGAATGTGAACGGGCCCTACCTCGGAAAAATTGAGTGAAAATTGAAGGAGTTATGGCAAAAACATTGAAAATCACCTATATGATGAGAGAGTGATGGAAAAAGTTGGGAATTGCTCTAGCGTGAGTAAGGCGATAGTGAGGGGTACCTAGGGGATCCAAACGAGCCCTGGACGAAAGAAATCGAATGGAAACTGATGGAAATATGGCAAATACAGCGAAAATCACCTAAGTGAGACTGACCAGGGGGAGATGAACAAGATGGAAAGTGACCAGGAAGTGAGTGAAGGAGCATGGAGAGGGTCCTAAGCGAATGTGAACGGGCCCTACCTCGGAAAAATTGAGTGAGAATTGAAGGAGTTATGGCAAAAACATTGAAAATCACCTATATGACGAGAGAGAGATGGAAAAAGTTGGGAATTGCTCTAGCGTGAGTACAGCGACAGTGAGGGGGTACCTAGGGGATCTAAACGAGCCCTGGACGAAAGAAATTGAATGAGAACTGAGGGAAATATGGCAAAAACAGCGAAAATCACCTAAGTGAGACTGACCAGGGGGAGATGACCAAGATGAAAGGTGATCAAGAAGTGAGTAGAGGAGCATGGAGAGGGTCCTAAGCGAATGTGAGCGGGCCCTACCTCGGAAAAATTGAGTGAAAATTGAAGGAGTTATGGCAAAAACATTGAAAATCACCTATATGATGAGAGAGTGATGGAAAAAGTTGGGAATTGCTCTAGCGTGAGTAAGGCGATAGTGAGGGGGTACCTAGGGGATCTAAACGAGCCCTGGACAAAAGAAATTGAATAAGAACTGATGGAATTATGGCAAAAACAGCGAAAATCACCTAAGTGAGACTGAGCAGGGGGAGATGACCAAGATGGAAGGTGACCAAGAAGTGAGTAGAGGAGCATGGAGAGGGTCCTAAGCGAATGTGAATGGGCCCTACCTCGGAAAAATTGAGTGAAAATTGAAGGAGTTATGGCAAAAACATTGAAAATCACCTATATGATGAGAGAGAGATGGAAAAAGTTGGGAATTGCTCTGGCGTGAGTAGGGCGATAGTGAGGGGGTACCTAGGGGATCTAAACAAGCCCTGGACGAAAGAAATTGAATAAGAACTGATGGAATTATGGCAAAAACAGCGAAAATCACCTAAGTGAGACTGACCTGGGGACAGTAACCACGATGGGGAGCTATTCAAACAATATTGAAGCGGTGGGGAGAGGGTCCCTAGGGGATCTAAACGAGCTCTACATCGAAGAAATTGAGTGAAAACTGAAGGAGATATGACAAGAACACCAAAACTCACCTAAGTGGGACAGACAGTATGGGGAGTTGCTGAGACAAGATTAAAGAGGCAGAGAGGAACAGTAAGAAGGAGTAAAAATGCAACGCTCTATCATGACCAGTTCCAAAGAACCTCGAGAAAGGTGGCAGCTGCCTGTAACTGTGCTATCTTAACCATGTCCAAGCTCGGCCTCTCGAGAAAGACAGTTACAGTGAGAAAATAAACAAAAACAAATGGGTAATAAAGAAAGACTAATGGTGGATGGATTTGTTGGCAACACAGCAGGGAATCCCAGAGACGATGGTGAAGGAGCGAGAACATGCGAGCTGAATGATTTGTCATAAGTTAACACATGACCATCAGACTTAGGCATTTTTTTTTGTCTTCTTACTATATCTCCTGCAGTTTTCATGCAATTTCTTCAAAGTAGGGCTCACTTTCTTTCGTCCAGGGCTCGTTTAGATCCCCTAGGTACCCCCTCACTATCGCCTTACTCACGCTAGAGCAATTCCCAACTTTTTCCATCTCTCTCTCGTCATATAGGTGATTTTCAATTTTTTGCCATAACTCCTTCAATTTTCACTCAATTTTTCCGAGGTAGGGCCCGTTCACATTCGCTTAGGACCCTCTCCATGCTCCTCTACTCACTTCTTGATCACCTTCCATCTTGGTCATCTCCCCCTGGTCAGTCTCACTTAGGTGATTTTCGCTGTTTTTGCCATAATTCCATCAGTTCTTATTCAATTTCTTTCGTCCAGGGCTCGTTTAGATCCCCTAGGTACCCCCTCACTATCGCCTTACTCACGCTAGAGCAATTCCCAACTTTTTCCATCTCTCTCTCATCATATAGGTGATTTTCAATGTTTTTGCCATAACTCCTTCAATTTTCATTCAATTTTTCCGAGGTAGGGCCCATTCACATTCGCTTAGGACCCTCTCTATGCTCCTCTACTCACTTCCTGGTCACTTTCCATCTTGGTCATCTCCCCCTGGTCAGTCTCACTTAGGTGATTTTCGCTGTATTTGCCATATTTCCATCAGTTTCCATTCGATTTCTTTCGTCCAGGGCTCGTTTAGATCCCCTAGGTACCCTCTCACTATCGCCTTACTCACGCTAGAGCAATTCCCAACTTTTTTCATCACTCTCTCATCATATAGGTGATTTTCAATGTTTTTGCCATAACTCCTTCAATTTTCACTCAATTTTTCCGAGGTAGGGCCCGTTCACATTCGCTTAGGGCCCTCTCCATGCTCCTCCACTCACTTCCTGGTCACTTTCCATCTTGTTCATCTCCCCCTGGTCAGTCTCACTTAGGTGATTTTCGCTGTTTTTGCCATATTTCCATCAGTTCTTATTCAATTTCTTTTGTCCAGGGCTCGTTTAGATCCCCTAGGTACCCCCTCACTATCGCCTTACTCACGCTGGAGCAATTCCCAACTTTTTCCATCTCTCTCTCGTCATATAGGTGATTTTCAATGTTTTTGCCATAATTCCTTCAATTTTCACTCAAATTTTCCGAGGTAGGGCCCGTTCACATTCGCTTAGGACCCTCTCCATGCTCCTCTACTCACTTCTTGGTCACCTTCCATCTTGGTCATCTCCCCCTGGTCAGTCTCACTTAGGTGATTTTCGCTGTATTTGCCATATTTCCATCAGTTTCCATTCGATTTCTTTCGTCCAGGGCTCGTTTAGATCCCCTAGGTACCCCCTCACTATCGCCTTACTCACGCTAGAGCAATTCCCAACTTTTTCCATCTCTCTCTCGTCATATAGGTGATTTTCAATGTTTTTGCCATAACTCCTTCAATTTTTACTCAATTTTTCCGAGGTAGGGCCCGTTCACATTCGCTTAGGACCCTCTCCATGCTCCTCTACTCACTTCTTGGTCACCTTTCATCTTGGTCATCTCCCCCTGGTCAGTCTCACTTAGGTGATTTTCGCTGTTTTTGCCATATTTCCCTCAGTTCTCATTCAATTTCTTTCGTCCAGGGCTCGTTTAGATCCCCTAGGTACCCCCTCACTATCGCTTTACTCACGCTAGAGCAATTCCCAACTTTTTCCATCACTCTCTCATCATATAGGTGATTTTCAATGTTTTTGCCATAACTCCTTCAATTTTCATTCAATTTTTCCGAGGTAGGGCCCATTCACATTCGCTTAGGACCCTCTCTATGCTCCTCTACCCACTTCCTGGTCACTTTCCATCTGGGTCATCTCCCCCTGGTCAGTCTCACTTAGGTGATTTTTGATGTTTTTGCCATCTCTCCCTTGGTTTTCTCTCATTTTAAATGTAGGGCACATTCACAGTCTCTAGGGAGCCTCTCTATGTTCCTTTATTCACTTCCTGTCTTTGCACTTTCCTACCCTGGTCCCATCCCACACTACCCCCAGTTGTATAGAATTTGTCTAGATACCTAATGACCTCTGTCTACACAATTGATCTTTTTTAAACCTAAACCTCATTCAAGTTCAACTTAAATAGCAACTTTGGGCATTACTACTCTACAGTTGAACTCAGTACATGCCTTATACCAGGTTAAGCTCAAGTTGACTTCAGTTAATCTCAAGTTAACCTCAAGTTGACAAATCTACTGAGGTTGACCCTGGTTGATCTCAAGCTAACAAATCTACTCAAGTTGACCCAGGTTAGCCTCAAGTTGGCAAATCTACTCAAGTTGGCCCAGGTCAACCTCAAGTTGACAAATATACTCAAGTTGGCCCATGTCAACCTCAAGTTGACAAATATACTCAGGTTGGCCTCAAGTTGGCAAATATACTGAAGTTGGCCTCAAGTTGGCTCAAGTTGGCTTGAGTCTATTAGCCTTTTCCTGATGCACTGTGATCACAATCTTGAGACCATGGAACAAGGGACAGAGGACAGTGGAGGATACTATGAGGAATGTGAGCAGCAGGTAGAGACCTGGAATGAGGAATATGGGAACTATCTGGAGATGATGGATACAATGGAGCAGGAAGAGAATTATTGGGAAAATAATTTCTAAAGTGGAGGAGAAGATCCTAAGCCTTCGAGGGCTCAGGCTTGTGAAGGAGGGAATACTGTCAGGAAGTGAACATTTCCTGACTGACAAATTGGACACATGATTGAGCACATGATTGTCTCAATATTGTATTAATGACATTTGATAACAAACGAGTCATATGGTCTAATTTCGGGTGCAATATGATGACCCGGAACCCGGAACCGGAAATGAATTATATTATATGAGTCAAAATGACTCGGAACATGACTCGGAATGACTCAATATGACTTAGGTAGCTAGTATAAATACCGCTCAGTAGATACATTGTACCCCAGCCTTGTTATTTTGGAACTATTACCTTTGTGCAGCATAGCTGTGAATTGAACCTTGATATGAATCTTAGTTGTTAACTGTGAATATCCAGAAGCATCACCAATTACCTGCTTACAACAGAAGAATCCCTGCTTATTACAGAAGAACCACCTTTACCTGCTCACCACAGAAGAACTACTTTTACCTGCTTACCACAGAAGACGTCACATCTGTTTGATCAGAATACCAGAATATTACCTGTTAACACAGAAGAACCATCAGAAACCACACTGTTAAATCAGCAACACCAAACTCGATATTGTAGTAAATCTGCCCAACGGGCCCCTCGCTATACTGTACATTGGGAAGATCTAATTGTGAACGGATCTTTACAACTACAACAAGGGTGAACAGCAATACAATAAGCCCAGACTAAATCGAAGCGCGCTCGCTAGCACTAAGTAGTACAATTTCATCACTTTCAACTCCAGCTCTAGCTGGTAACAAAAACCTAAATTGACACGCGCTCGAATGCATTTTCAAGACCAACTTCCTCGCTTGTTCCAGCTTCGACAATCAACTGTGCCCGCGTAATTTTACCTTTATGAAAATCATCGAAAGCCTTAGGCAAGCGGGGCGATGTGACAATTGCCATGCCACTCTGCAGCAGTGGTCCACCCTTTTCAGCAGGACTAAGGTTGGGTAAGCTAGTTCCGTGCCAATCACCAGGTTTCCAGAACACTACTTTGCTCGAAGCACCTTGAATGCGGATTCCGTAGCTAGCTAGATAAAAATGACCACCCATGTCACCTTTGGAATTGTCGCGAAAGGTAGTCCACGACGCCGACCAGTCGTGAGGTTGTCTCTCGAAGTGAACAGCTCTACAGATAATCAGTAGTGCACAGTGCACCTGCATGCAAGTAACCCACCTTGCGTAATTTCTGGCAAATACACCAGAAGGAGGGGCAAGTTCTGCGTTGTGAAAAGTCACTGGTACTCCACCATCAACATCGATAGTATATGTCTGCTGCTTTCCACCATTTGCTATCGCTGTGTCCATCCTGTAAAGATTGTTGCCTTTAACAAGATCCTCTAGATCAGCGACCACTACACTTGGACCAAGCGACTTCACCAGGTTCCAGAAGAGGGCAAAGACCGAAGCAGATTTGTACTGCAGTTCACCTTTCTGGGATGGGGATAACTTGTGCTTGGATTCCAGATTCCGCGCCAAATCGAGGTGCGTGCGAGAACGCAAGCCAGCAGACCAGCCACAGATGACAATAGACCCAGCATCTTCCTTCTAACAAATGGTTAGTGGCAAATTGTACCCCACTGCAAAAGTTCACTTACTCGCACATTCTTTTCTAAAGCAACATTTAGTAGCACAATCTCGTTAACCCAATGCAAGACCTTCTTGCATTTGCAGAAATCGCTGATCACCATCGCCACAAGTTTACCGTTCTCATCCTCAAAAATGGCACTTTCATCGGGACCAACATCGTAGTCGAGTTTCGCAGTATCAACCATGAACATTGATTTTGCGACTGATGCGAACATCAGGCTGAGGAGCGCAATTGATCTGGTAGGACCACAAATCCCAGATACTCTGGTTTTCAACTATCCAGCGCCTCGGTGGTGGTTAAGGGTGCTTTTTTTTCTTCACAACGTGAACAGGAATAAGCGCGCGCAGTTCCTGAAGAGCAAGTCGCACACATTCATTGTGTGTGTTAAGAAGAAGGAGTTGTGCTAGTGCTTGCTTGCGCTTAGCTCGATCTCGTTGGACTGAAGTAGCTGTGTGTATAGCATCGCGAGCAGCATCTGTGATTTGGCCTTTAGTTGAGCCAACCCAGGACTTAAAATTGGAAAGACTGGATTCGGGGGTTTTATGGGGAATGTGAGTTTTAAGAAATGTCAAGATTTTGGAATCAGAAGTTTTCAGGTCGAAGAGATAAGGATTCGAAGCTCGTCGCCCACAGTTATCAGCTTCGACTGCTTGCAGA